>VDFB02193867.1:766815618-766844206 GCA_007258455.2 Sequoia sempervirens | reverse complement strand
ATAGTGTCCAAAACACCACATTTCTAACCCCTATCCATCATAGTGAATTACCACCCCTGATCCTTGAACACACTTGCACCAATAGTTGAACAATTTCTCATAACAATAAATTACCTAAACAATCTAATATGAATAAAAATACAAATAAAAAAATTTTGTATATTAATTATCTTAAAATTATAATATATTATATATTAATTTATACATTTTACATTTATAAATTAATAATAAACTATGAATGAATAACTAAAATAGACCTAACCCTAATATATTTGTTCTATAATTCATTGAGTGTTTCATTTTTGTTGCTGCCGCATTGCTTCAACCTTCATCACTCCTTTGTGCTACCTCCATAGTGCTTTGTGTCGCCCAACAACATGCACATTTGTGGTCTTGACAGGGATGTACCCAATAGGCAAGGATTATATGTTTTTCATTGTATTATTTAGCTTTAATTTTGTTTACTCATTGCATTTTGGGTTGTGTAGGACACAACTCCTCTTTTGAAGGGTCTTTGATGGACAACAACGAACAATTCATCTGTGAATGTGTTTGTCAACACAACAAAATGAATGGGGTTTGGATCTATGGAGTTGGTCAGGTCTTTTATGACCTTACTGAGACTATGACCTATTTCCCTTTTGTTGTTTAAATTTCTCTATGATTTGCTTAAAAAATATGTGGTATTTCTATGTAACGGCTTCAACTTTTGGATTCATAATTTTTTTTAGATTTTTGTGTAATCTACGAATTTTTGGCTTGGATCTAGTTAAGATTCAAAATCTTTAGAAATTTCAACTACCCATCTAAATAATATTGTTATTTAGAGGCATTTAACATTTTTTTGGTTTCATTTAGGGTTTTTCTTCCTTGAATTTATCATCGTCCTATGATATTGTGTTATGTTGATTGTTGTAACCTTTTATTTTAATCCTCCCTCAAAATGGGAATTTCCAGTAGAGTTAAAGTAGATGTATTTGCTGTCTAAATAGTCTATTTAATGGAAGATTTGATAAGGCAACATAAATCAAGTAACCAAAGTTGTAGAAGGAACCAAAGTCTCTATAATGGTTGGTTTTGCAAAAGAAGGAACAAATGGATTCCCTCTACAATGTTAGCATGGTCATAGATTTAGAGACAAAAAATTAGGAAAGACAAGTCCTAAAAGACAAAAATATGAAAAATAAAATAAAATAGGGGTAGAAAATCATGTAGATGAACAACAAATCATTCTTTAATAATTGAACTGTTATGGCCCATTCCCATTTTTGTGGCCACACTGGTGTTGTTAACATTGGAAAGATTTTCATGGGGATTTATTATCTTTTCCTTTATTAATGGCTAGCTAGGCAGAGAGGAGAGTGACTATGGTAAGAGTGACAAAGCCATTCGATTATCTCTGAAAGAGATTAGTAGATTTAATTCTAATTTTTAAAAAACTTCCATTAGTTTATATGAAAGTCCTAAATTTCTAGAGTCTATAACCATTTTATTTTACTAAGCTAGAAAATCTTAGGGAAATCCGCCAACTTCCATCCCGTGCCATATTAGAGCTCACTATTTAATTTTTCTCAATCAGTTTTGTATTTTAATTCTTTTTTACTTTTCTTGTGGACAATCTATTATTTGGTTACTCATTTTGAGTTGCATTTATTTTTTATTTCTATGGTGGACAAATTGTTATTCAATTTTCTCTTTCAAAAATGTATAAATTGATTTGTTGTGTTTAATCATACTCTATTTGGTAGGTTATATTTAGATTAAAACTGTTACATTCCATATAACTGAAACCTCAATAACTAAAATAAACATATTTTACAATATTGATTTCAAGATCTAATTGCATAGTTTTTGAGTTAAACTCATTGATCAATAATTCATGAGTAGTGGTTCAAACAAACTCATCCCTAAGGGAATGAATGGTTTGCTATACATTCAATGCATCTAAGTGATTCTCACACAAGTGACATATTGGGACTTCTGAGGAGATCATCCATCACGCTTGAGTCAAAGTAATATTAGGATGGATGACCTCCCAAGAAGTCCCAATGTTGCACCCTTGTAAGCATCGCCTATATGCAATAAGTGCTAAGTGGATCATTGAGAATGAATGGGTTCATGCGATCACTACTCATGAATCATAAGTCAATGAGTTTGACTTCAAAACTACATAGTTGAATCTTGACATAGATATCATAATTTGACCCACTATAGAAAAATACATCGTACTTATCGATATTGACTTCAATTAGCATCTCTTTCTCTAAAAGAATTACTGATTGTATCCACCATGTTGTAACCTTCCATTCTATAGAAAAATACAAGTTACTAAGAAAATTACATGATAACAATGGACCACGTTAAGTGTATATATTTTTTTAACTAATCAAACTAGCTTTGTGATGCATACACTTTATCTCATCACCTAGTTTGCTTGCTCTATTTATTTTGTTTAAGCAATAAGTTCTTTTGAAAAACATCTTTCTAAAATAAATACTGCCGAAAAGAATTTGAAACAACATTTTGGACAACACTTTTTGGATGAATGATAGAACACTACCTATTTATTAGTCAACTCTAAGTAAATTTTTAGTATGAACACCTAAGTTTATTAGGTTCACATTGCAATCAAGACTCTGGCTAGACACTTGCAACAATTCGATACATATTATCATATCCTTAGCTAAGAAAAGCAGGAAAGTAATACAAGTTATTTTCAAATTGCTTCACGTCCATGTAATTTTCTTATATAAGAATGTTGGATTTGGACTATTTGAGGGGTTTATATTCCAGTAATTTTCATCAATTGAGAATATTTCTTCACTTGAGAGAATAACACTGATTTTCTATACATGTTTCCTCAAATGGATTTCTCAACCAAGAACACAAAAAGAGTTTCCCGATGAAAACATCAAATTATATTTATAATTTTCTTAATGTGCAGTCAGCTATACATTATAACCCCTCCCCTTGGGCATTCAAGAAAACATTTAGTCATTCTATTAGATATCATGATGTATCAATTTGAAAGTTCATTTCCTACACAAGAAGCTGCAAACATTCATCTCATTACAGTATAATATATCAAAAAATATCTTCACTCACACCACATTACAGAGCCAATAGATTTACACTTACAAACCTTATATCGTAATCTTTATGGCCTATATTAATGAACAGAAAGAGGACTGTACATTTAGGTAATGTAATCCCTACTTAGGTAATTCTACAGTGCAATTGTTATGTCTAAATAGCATACATGTTTGCCAATGCAACATCTCTCTATATCAACTTTAGACATTATTTATTTGTCTAGATTATAGCCGTATATATTCAGATATCTATATCTTTGACACATATGAGCAGGACAGTCAAGATGTGTTTTGGTGCTTGCAATTTTGAGAGCCTCTAGAATGAGTTTCTGAATGACTAATCTCTGAGAACCAATATCAGTTATCATGTTTGAGTTTTTACTAGAGGCAATATTGGAATATGTTGTTTATTTCATAGCAGAAGCACTATTGGAAACCCTTCTTAGTTTTCTAGGCTCTTTTAGCTCTTTGATTGTTTCCTTGTTTTCTTACCGGGTAGATATTTGTATTGTGCGGAGTTTACTGGCCTATTTGACCTATTCACAAACATATTGTGGCCTATTTGGCCTGTTTGTAGGTCACTATTGGAGATTTTCATGGAAAGTTTTAGCCATTTTTTGTAGGAACTCTAAGTTATTTCGCCCTTGAGCTCCCTCCAGAGTCAAAGCCACTGCCTCATATAGATGTATCTTTTAGGTTAAGAGTGAAGGGATCACATAGTAGCCATGTTTCATATTGTATGGGTTTCTACAAATCTGCACGACCTTCCTTGTAATGAGTGCATTATTTTTTTGGTTTTCATCAGCCACATCTACATGACTTGCAACATAGATTAGACATTTGAGTGGCAAATAGTATTAACACATTTTCCATCTTTATTGGCAGTCTCTTTAGCTTTCTATGGTTTTGGATTTGACCATCTACCATTATGGCCCAAATCGACCCCATCTCTATCGACCAGAAAGGAGGCACCATTCATTTTTTTCTCCATGCATACCATACAAGCGACCTTCATCAATATGAATCATACTGGAAGAGTTTGACATGGGCTTGCCTCCAACTCAGGCTCTTCTAACAGGTCTCTACCATCCCATACACAGCGACCTATTGTTTGGTGCTCCAACAACCTATAGTGTAGGCCACTTGAAGGAGTCTTAATTTGTTTTTGTCTAATAGACTTGGTCAAAAAGTGACTTGCACTTCCCACCATCTCCCTACATAATTTGCGTCCTCCGCCCGCTATGCCACTTGGCATTTATGGTTATATACTAAGTATACTATCCATATTGATTTTGACTTAACATTAACATTTAATGTTTTACTATTATAAATATTTTATGTTAGGATACACATGCCAAATTGACCGTTAGTTCTTGTAAGGGGGACTCTTTTTCTTTTTACATAATTTGCAAATAGGGGGTTATTTTTTCAAGTGTAAATAGTGGACAAGACCCTGGTTTTGGTGTCAATGTTTTAACATTGAGATGTTTTTGATTTGTTGTTGCTTAATAGAAATTTTTAGCCTCCAAAATCACTTTAATGTAAGAAATTTTTAATGAGGCATAACTTTCACCTAGGTGATTATTGGAATTTTGCAAAAAAATCAAATTTCTATCAAAATTTTAGAAGAAATCTAACTTTGCATGTAAAAATAAGATCTAGGTTGTCATTTTATCATAAGAATGAAAAATATTTGTGAGTTATAAATAAAATATTTTGACATCTGATCTTCATAACTTGTAAAAATTCTGTTGCACATTGTTCTATGGGGGATATAATCAACACTAATCATTTGGGGAGCTCTCTAAATCAAGAGGAGAATTCTAAGTGTTTCTACTTTTGAGTTTATTGGTTCAGGTGATCAAGTCTCTCACATTGAATCCCTTCCATTTGAATGTTCTTTGTAATCTTCCTAATAAATGGATAATCAAATGTGGATATTATAAAAAAATGGCATACAACAAAAGAATGTCATTTTCATAGAATTAAAGAAATAGAGAAAAATATTCTTAATCATGGTATTTTCTTACTTGATCCTCTAGTTCTAACACATGTAGAATCATCATCCAGTATTTCCTTACATTGTTTTTCATTAAAATAAACATCTCGACTAACTATAACCTTGTGGGAAATAGTATTCCAAAATATTTATCCCTTTGTACCTTCTACATAACAAAAAAAAAACACTTTGTGGACTTCACATCCAAATTATTCCTATTCTCTTTAGGAATATCAGCATAAGCGTCAAAACAAAATAAATGAAGAAAATAACAATCAATAGGTTTACTTGTCCATACTTCTTCAAGGATTTTACTATCAAGAGTTGTAGTGGGTGATCTATTAATAAAAAATAGGTTGTAGAAATAGCCTCTGCCCAAAATTTCTATTCTAAACCAACAATGCTCAACATACATCTGGCTTGCTCCATAATTATATGGCTCATGCATTCAACAACACCATTTTATTGTGGTATCTTAGAAACCATTAATTCTCTTGCAATACCAAACTCACTACAAAGTTGTTAAAACTCTCCTAAGAAAAATTCTCATCCATTATTTGTTCTCAGACATTTTATAGTCTTACCCTTTTGATTCTCTACCCAAGCTTTAAACTTCTTAAAATAAGAAAATATTTTAGGTCCTTCTTCTTGAGGAGATAAATCCACACCTTATGAGGATAATCATCTATAAATGAAATAAAATATGATGAACCCCTAATAGATGTAACTTGGGCTTATCAAGTATCTGAATGAATTAATTCTAACATATCTTTACTTTTGGTAGTACTTCTAGAAAAAATCAATCTATTCTATTTTCCAAACAAATAATGTTCACAAAAAATTAAATCTTTACATTTGGCACCTTGAAGAAGATTTTTATCTAGTAGTACCTTAAGACCACACTCACTCATATGGCCTAGTTGTTGATGCTAGGTTGATACTAAGTCTTGTAGAGAAAGGGGATTTGCTACTCATGAGCCTCTTGCTTTCCAAGAGAATCCTAGGGAACAAACTACCCTAAACTACCTCAAACTTGGCTTAATTGAACTAGAAGGCTTAATGAAGAAATTAAAAGAACAAAATATCAAGAATGACTTTCAAATAGATTGTTTGAATAGAAACTGAAAGAGAAAAATTAGTAGATCTCATTGTTAGAAGGGATAGCTCTAAAGAAAAGGATGACAGTGTGTGATCAGGATGCCAACACGACACACTATGGTCCTAAAGAGGCACTGACATCTTGTATAGACAAAGAGCTAAACCTTTGGGTATAAATGCAACAATTCTACAAGTGTATTCAAATCTAAGGCTAGTTTAGCTATACAAACTAATAGAAAGGATTAAATGCTAGAAAACATAAAGGAAAATAAAGATTGAATTACAAAAGGTCCTGCGTTTGAGATCTTCCTCCAAAAATCACTTGGAAAACTTGCACACAAGATGAATGAGGGAAAATGTTGGGGTTGTTTCAGGGCTTGTTACAATCAAACCCCTATTTTGGTGTTCCCTCTTCCATAGAAATCTAGATAGATAGAAAAAATGGACAAATTAAACAAATGTGAAGTGATACAAGAAATCCCCATTCAAGGAGGAGAACCCATATCACAAGATAGATAAATGAACAAATTATCTATTTGCAAATAAACAAGAATCAAGAGAGCATTACCAATATTCTATCCCTCTTGATTGCAAGGATACATCGTCAAATGCTTGCAAGAGAGATTTGGCTATTGGAGGGACCTCAATCTGGTAGGGCTTCACTGTGGAAGCAAAATTGAGAAGAGAAAAAGTAGAGAATAGAGTGAGATTGAAATATTGAAGTGTTAGAATCAGAGAGAAACCCCAAAATGAGAAAAAAGAAATAGTTTTGTTGTTGCATGAGGTGGTAGGACTCATTACACTCAGAATTCTAACTTTAGGGACACATGTCATGAGTCAAGATTCTTAGGTTCCTATTTTGCACTTAGGAAATTGTGCGGATGCTAGTGTGTCATGCAAACGTCTACACACAACGCGTGTGTCCAACTCAATTTTTTCTGAGAAATGAGGTGGTGAAATGTTGCCCCTTAATTTTTGGTCCTTGTGGCATCAAAATCATGAAATTTGTCCCATAAGGATCTTGTCATAAATGTGATTAGGTGTAATAAATGTGGGGCCAATATGCGTAACTGTCAAATTTCCCTAGGGTGTGATTTTACAACATTACATTTTTCCCCCACTTTAGTGGGATATATTTTGGGAAAATCAACCACACTAAAGTAGAAAAAAAAAGTGAACTAAAACACTTGAAAGTTTTAGGTAGGTGCAAAAAGTTGGGGGGCCAAAAAGTGGCCAACCTTTTTTAAAAACATTGAAAATTCATAATGCGAGTGCGTTATAACATGCACACATTATAACACACTCACATTATGGCTTGGTGTGACACTGATCCTATAACATGTGCATGTTTTGAGTCTTTACAAGAAAAGAAAAAACAAATCAAAATCATTTTACACTATTGTATTTCTTCATCTGTGACCTGCAAACCCTTCCAAGGTGCGCTCGCATTGTGGAGACCTCAAATTCATCCATTTCTTCACTAGAATATTTCCACATTGATGGGCAACTCATAGGAGTAATATTTTATTGTTTTTTGTATGAATTTGTTGTTATTTAGGTAGATTTAATATGTTTTTTATGTTATTTTCTTTAATTATCATGAGTTGAAAATCCACCCTCTTCTCCTCAAAATCCTTCTCCTCCTCATGAACAAGCACACCAATAAAATCTTGATGACCAACCATACCAAAAAACTCATCCAACAATTCCTCAACATCCTCCTGGAACTCAACAAAATTTAATGGTGGAAATTGAAAACAATAAAAAAATGAGTTAATTGTGAGGTTGAATGATCTTGTAAGTTCAAACTTAGAAAGAACCATGCTTGCAAATTCACTTCAAGCCATGTTAATATATGTAGATGCAATTAGTAAGAAATTAAGTGGTTGGTGGATAAGAGGCAAGAGTGTAGAGATTTTAATGTAGATAAACTATCATACAAACAAGTAAAAAATGAAAAAAATTACAAAATATGACTTGTGTAGACACTAAAAATGTCTTGGTCTACGAGTGCCATTTTTCCATTGTCTTGGCTTTCTTCCTTGCATAATTAAATAATTTTAATTATTTAATTATTCCTTTGATCACATTCCTCTATTAATTAAATAATGTTAATTATTTAATTAATTCATCCTCTTGATCTATATTCTCCTTTCATCAATTAAATAAATTTAATTGCATCGCTAACATTCTTTCCTTCAAAGATTAAATAAATTATTGTTTATTTAATTATTTGTTTTTCATTACTCATCTATAGTTAAATAATAAATATTAATTATTTAATTATCTTTTGACATTTCTCCCCTATTATATAATTAATTGAAACTAATTGTTTAATCCTCCTTTTCTATTTCCTCTTATTTAATTAAATTGGTTGCACAATCATTTTAATTAAATGCCCATTTTTCCTTTTCTTCCACAAATAAACAATTTAAATAAATTATTTATTCCCCACTTGGTCAAAGATTCTCCTCTCGTGAGTTAAATAAATTTATTATTTAATTCCTCCATTATCTCCCTCCACTCTCTCATTTTCGAATCTCAACCATTGATTGTCTTTGGTCTTCTTTCGATCTTTACCATCCATTTCATAGTCATCCTTAGCCCACTACTATGTGGTGCATGAATCCTCAACCCTCGATCTGAGAGTCTTTCTAGAACTTCGATCTTATCTGTCCATTCAAATGACTTTCTATTAAAGGTCTTCTCCTCCTTTTTTATTTAACAACCACATATCTCCAATATCCATGCTTATTGTTTCTAGGTATTTGCATACAATGAACTAAAGGAAACTTGCAAAGGTTGTTTTAAGGAGAGACAAGGAAGGTGATTCAACTTCAACATGGGGATTTAATTGTTTAATTGCTTTCATTTTATTCCTCTTGCATGATTGTTCTTCCTTGTTTAGATTTGGATTTTAGCTTAGATTTAGTGCAGTGGTTGTCACTTATCTTTTCTATTTCAATTTTCTTACTTTTGTGAACCTGACATGAAGTGAAAAAAAATTGAAGAAAAATTTGTGTTTTTTTAAAATTTGTTATAGGTTGTGAACCAAAATTGTGAAAAAATAGCAATGCAACTAAAGGCAGGCAACAAAAATTTTAAAAAATGACACAACTGTGAAGGGAAATGACAAAATTGAAGGCGAGCTTTCAAATTTGAAAAAAAATGATGCAATCACAAGCTCTTAAGCCTCATTCAAAATGAAACAACTGATCTAGAGTGAGACACATTACAAAACTACAACTGTTAGCCCGAACGACATAACTGCCTATTAAGGTTTAACTTTTCAGTTTTGGTTTTTTTTTTAGTTTTTCTTTTCGAATTTTCTTTGGGGTAGGATTTTTGGTTTGCTAATCCTCTGTTTTCGACATGTGGCATTGGTCTGAGAAGATTAAAACTATTTTTTTAGAAGCAATCGAGCTTATCTTCTTTTTCCTTAAAGTTATCAAATTTACTTTGTTCACTTACAACAAGTTGCATTACACTCATAAGGGTTATTTAATGAACATGCATCATCACTCATAAAGGTCAAAATGAAAAAAAAATGCATACTTTCACTCATGAGATTTAAAATTAATTTGCATCACACGTCATCGGTCAAAAAAGAATTCAAGCACACTTGTTTAACACCATAAGTGGGATTAAAATTAACTTGTGCTTGCACTTTCTTATGGTTTTCATTTTTCCTTTGGATGCATATGCTATTCTCTTGTTCCATTTGGAAATCTTGAGAATCAAAGGCATCTCTTGGAATTTGTATAACCACCCACACATTTGGTTTTGGGATTTTTCTTTTTAAAATGAACCCCATGCGAGTGTGAGAAAAAGGTGTTGTGTATGCTCTCTTCATGTGCTTCATGTGATCTGGGAGATCAAAAATAACATAATTGTATCATTTTTGTTATCTTTAGAGGGATTTCTTACCAAATTGTGAGAGGGAATGACCCAAGCAACACTTTGTTTTGGTCTAAGCTCTATAAATTGTTGTGATTGTTGGGAAATTCTTCAATCACCTAGTGAGAATGGCCTATTCTGATGAGTGCCACCTCTAGTATCTGTAAGATACGTCAAAATTCTCTTAGGAAGGGATTGGGAGGCCTCGTAATTGAGCTAATATTGCTGCATGTATAGGCACCAATATTACCCTAAAATAAAGATTAAGATCCACTTGTTTTAGAGGCCAAAAACCCTTTTACTTGTTAGTGTAGGAGGTCAGACCTCTAAAACTGCCCTACATTCCACTATTCATTATAGAGAAAGGAAATTCCTTGGTTTACAAGTTCTTAGGATCTTCAAGGGTAAGATATTTTGGTGTGCCCGTGTCATGTAAGGGGGATCCAGTGTCACCAAGATCTCTAGTTGTTCACTTTGTCTAAGTGTTTGGAGCAATCCAAGTAGGGACTCAGTAGGTAGTATCTTTTCTAGCCTAGGTTGTGCATTCTATGAGTGTCTTTATCCACATACAAATTATACATTTTCACACTCAAATTAGACCAAACAAGTGTTTGCTAAATATTTTATATGTTTTCCAAAGTCCATTTCACAAAATTACACCAAGATCAGTCAAAAACCAACCAGAAAACAAGTTTAAACCATCAATTTGCAAATGAAACTCATTGTTAATTGCAACTTATTGAAATAGGATTGCAACTACTTTCTAAGTCGCAATTGCTCACTAAAAAAATGCAATTGATACCCTGCATCACATTTTCCAAAAACAGGCTTGCAACTACTCACCGGAAACCCACATTTGGAAATGACACATTTGATAGAAATAGAGCCGCAACTACCTAATCACTAGAATTTCAAAAAGTCCTTGTTCGAACCTAGTCCAATTTATCTTGACAATGATCTTATCATCTAAACCTTAGACTTGTAGAGTTTTACCAATCCATTCCATCATCCTCATTTAGGATTGCATTGCACTTTAGGTCACCTTTTCCTTGCATTATTAATCTTAGGTCTTAGGTTGCACATACCTTCTAGATTTGAAACATAGGAAGTTTATCAAGCCTTTGGACAGTCTATGGTTACTTATTCAAATTTTCATTAACTTTTACTCTTTTTCACTTATCAATGTTTGTCATAATCATATTGGTACAAAATTTGGGTCTCAAACTTATGTCTTAGTTTAGACTCATATTTTCTACCTTTCTCTAAATTTGGTCATTACAAAGGTCAATGGCAATTGGATTTATTATCTTGGATCTACAATAGCCTGGTTATCATACTTTTTCTTTAATCTTAAGGTCCATATCCTTAGTGTCATTTTTCTAGTATCATACCATATCCTTTGACCATAACATCATTGCCACCCTCTAGATCTTTAGTCTTGGAATTAAGTGATTTATCATTGTAGTGTCAAAAAATTTCATCGTTTACATTTTCATACTTGATTTGGAATGGTTAACATTAAAATGGACCTAATGTTGCCTTGATCTAGTGTTTTAATGTGTTTTACACATTCACATTGGATTTAGGGCCCTTTTAAGCTAAATTGACCTAACTTTTCCTTAATTTAATGTTGTAAAGTGTTGTACTACACTTTCACAGTAACCTATGGTTTCATTAATAAATTGGGCTTCTTTATGCCTTAATTGGACTAATTTTGCATCCACAAGCCTTAATTAATGCATCTTTTCCTGGATAATCCTAGCATAAACCAACATCCAATCATAATTCAAGTGTTTTTAGGTTGTGTGGCCCAGATTTAGTGATCTAGGACTCATATGCCACTTTGGGTGTATGAGTCCCACTTAAGTTTTAGGGCCTTGATCTTGATTTTACATCATTCTAAGCACTTTTGAAAAATGTGTCCCGTAGTTAAGCCTAATAGGACTCATGTGCCACTTCTGGTGTATGAGTCCCGTGTGGCCCAAAATAAAATTTAATTCAAATTATTGGCAGGATTTTATCCTCCTAGATCTAATGTTCACTTGGAGTGTTGTAATTTTGGTAAATTTGGCATAAACAAGTATAAATGCAAGGTTATTTCACTCATTTTCACCTAAAATTTTCAAGAGAGCATTCCTAATAGCATGTTTAAGATTACAAGAGTTTACAAGAATTCACAAGAGCATTCAAGAGCATTTCTAAGGCATTCAAGGGAAAATTTCTTCATCACTAGTTGCAAAAATTCAAGATCCATCATGATGTCAAAAAAATGGTGCATCAAGCATGTTAAATTATATCATCCAAGATCCAAGTCTTGTTTCATATCTAATTCAAGATCAAGATCTACACTCTACATTGCCACTTCATGTTAGATTGTTGAATTATATCTCAAGACACCATTCAAGGTATCATCATTGGGTAAACTCACAAAAGTGGCTTACAATTCGAGTGAGGAAGGAAAACTTGAAAAAAATGATCCCATGCAAAAAAAATCATTTTTGGGGTTCAAATGAACTAAAATAGGGTTCACTAGAACCCTGGTTTGAGTGAACCAATTTAATGCAAGGTCCCATCATTCTCACCAAAAAGAGACAAAGGAAACAATTTTTGAAATGGGGTTTGAGCAAAGCCCCCATGGTTTGCCTAAACCCCCATTTTTCCACCTTCTCACCCTCTGGCACCAAAAGAACTCCATAATTTTGTGCTTTGAAGCTTGGGTTGAGGATGAAAATGGAGAAAACTTTACAGACCCAACTAGATGATGGTATTCCTCAGATAGGCTATCCAACAAATATAATTTTAATATGTTTTGGTTTTATTATGTATTTTTTTTATAGTTTTATTAAACATAGGATTTTCACTAAAAATCAAGCGCTATATTCTGCACATGTGGTAATAGAGCAGATTATCAAAAAAAATTGAAAAATATGAGTGCATTAGATATTGAAGTCCTTGATCCAACAAAAAAAATTGAATTTCAATACATACAAAAAAATGTTACGCGTTATACGGTCTACGTATGTCTGAATTGTAATTGGTTTGACTTTGAAACTTTATTAAGGAAAAAATATTCAATAAAACACTATGAAACCAATTGGAAGAACTAGATATCATAGTTACAAATCTAAATTTGAAAATATTAGAATTTTATCTATCATGAAAAAAAATTTATGCATTATACGGTGAGCGTCACTCCTTTAAAATGTTGTTTACTAAAAAAAACTAGTTTTCAAAGGAGATGGAAAAAGAAGTGCAACCTGATTCCAAAAATTTTGAAAAAAATTTTTTAGAATCTACAAAAAAAATTCACAAATCACTAGTTTGCATCATCTTCAAATTCCTCACGGCTGGGTATGTGTAGGGTCATGATGGGCCAAAAAGTGGTGATATGATGGGTATGTGTAGGGTATGTGGTTGACGACTTCTTTTTTACCCAAAATTGATGAAATGAAAAGGGTTTTTAATGGAGATTCTCAGCTTTCCACTAATATAAATTATGCTTTACTTTGAATTTAATAAGGGTGATCCCACAATAATGGTTTACAATTTTTGGCCAAACTGGACATTGAACTTATTATTTTTAACTAAATATTCACATTTGAGCACCTATAGTGGCTAAACAGTGAAGAATTTGACGATAATGCAAACTAGACTCTTGTCACATTTTGTTTGTAGATTTTAAAAATATTTTTTTCAAAATTTTTGGAATCAGATTGCACTTCTTTTTCCATCTCCCATGAAAATTGGTTTTTTTCAAAAAAAATAAATAAATTAAGTGATGCGCACTGTATAACGCATAACTTTTTTTCCATGAAGGTTAAAATTCTAATTCTTTCAAATTTAGATTTGTAACTCCAATATCTAGTGCTTTCACTTGGTTAGAAAAATTTTGATTGAAATTTTTTTCTTTAATCAAGTTTTTAGGTCAAACCAATTACAATTCAAAGATAGCGCGACCATATAATGCATAACCTTTTTTTGTATATATATCAAAATTCAATTTAGTTTGTTGGATCAAGGACTTCAATATCTAGTGCACTCATGTTTTTCAAAATTTTTTTTGATAATTTTCTATTTTTCCACGTGTAGAATAGAGACCTTCATTTTCAATGAAAAACTTATGTTTAATAAAACTAAAAAAACAATTACATAATAAAACCAAAGCATATTAAAATTATATTCGTTGGATAGCTTGTTCCAAGGACTACTTGATTCCACTTGGGTTTGTAAAGATTCCTCCATTTTCATTCTCAACCCGAGCTTTGAAGTGCCAAAATCTAGGTTTTTTGGTGTCTCAGGGGGATAAGGTATAAGGAGGGTTTGAACGAACCCCTAGGGGTTTGTTCAAACCAGGGTTCATTCAAACCCCCCTTCTATAAGGAGTTTTGTTGGCTATTTTGGCAGAAAATAATTAAAAGAGTTCGCCCAAACCTAGGTTCTAGCGAACCCCTAATGGGTTTGGTCAAACCAATAAGTTTGTACGAACCCCTAAAATCAAGTTTCTTTCCATGCATTCATTTTTTGTGAGTTTTCTTTGCTCATTTCAATTGTAAAATACTAATTTGGCTTCACCCATAAATAATTATTATTCATTTTCTATTTAAATTATGACTAAAGTCCTCATTGATATGCTGATTGAAAAACATATATAACTTTCAAATAGTATAACATTTTTTAAATCTGAAACATGTATCACATTCTATACTTTGCATACTATAGGATTAAAAAAAATGAATTTCATGAAGTTTTGACTAACTTATAGTGGTCAGACATACGAGTTTTAATATTTTTTAAAACTTGCAATAAAAAATTCATAATTAATTATTTACTTGGAAAAAAATTATAAAAAAGTATGCATCACATTGAGACATTAGTCCTCTACTTATATCTAAATCTTATAAAAAAAATATTATCATTTTATTCTGGTTAGGGTGGTCAAATAGATACTCCTTATTTTTTCCCTGAAATTGAAGTACTATTGCATTGAAATTTCAATTTTTCACCAAATAGTTTATTTTAAATAAACCTAGTAGTTTAGAAACTACATTCAATTTTCTAAAGATTCTATTCTTACATATTTTTGAAATAATATAGATAACTTATTCAATTTTTTATGTCAAGTTTCCTAACTCTGATTTTTATGAACTTTTTGCCACTTAAGGGCCTATTTTTTCCATTATGATCTTGGACATATCTGGTTTAGCTGCTATAAGTGCCTGAGAGTGAAGATTTATTTATTTTTAAATATTTTAGTGTCTAGTTTGGCCAAAAAATGTAAACCAATATTATGGGATCACCCCATTGCATATTCATATTTCATGCTTCTATTTCATCATTTGGTTTAATTACCTAAAAAGGGTTTGACCAAGGAAAAACCCCATTTATTAAAAATCAACAAGTTTTCCTCTCTTTAATGTCTGGTTTCAAGTTTATAGATTGAAAAACATGGATATGAAGCCTTCAAAATTACCAAAATGATAAAGTTGCAAATGTTGTCAAAGTATGGAAAGTTGTCAAGACTCATGGAAACTCGGATATAGGGAAAAATATCCATCCAATTTGCATGAAATCCATGGGAAAGTGCTTATTTGATCCATCTTTAGAGGCTTGCAAAATTTCAGTTCAATATTTTTCTCTTGGGATACTTTTCCACAAAACAAGACACTTTGCAATAGTTAGGGCGTATGAGTCCCGATTAGGGTTTTAGGGAACAATTTTTAGGTTTTGTTCCTTTGACTCTACAACTCCATATTCCAAATTTTTAGCTCTTCAAGACCCACCTAGGACCCATGTATGCCACAAATATTGTATGATTCCCAGTGAGCATTCAAAGTCAGGATTTCAAGGTTTTGGAGCTTGTTTTGATCACATCTTTCCTCTAGGTGCACTTCTTTTCATTCTCATATTATCATTTTGTATTTCAATTTCATTATCTAGTTCATCTAGTTAGGTTTTGCATGCCATTTTCATAACTTTTCTTTCCAATACCTAGCTTGGTGGTGAACCCTCATTTAGTCTCTAATCAAACCCTAGGACAACCCTATTGCAAGATCTCTCTCTCCTACTTCATCCTTGAATTGAGATCTCTAAGGTTTCCTTGAATGAGAGTGAAGAGGATTATTGTTCTATGTCCTAAACCATAAGAAACAACAATTTTCCACCTGTTATTTTGGTGAACCCACATTTAGAACATCTTAATTCTAATTTGGAGTGCATTAAATTATCCTAGATCTAGCTTGCATTAACATTGCATTAGGTTTTTCATTAGTTAATTGGCATCTAGGGTTTCTAAATCTTGCTTTAGTGAAAGTGCATAGAGGTTACATTTTTGCATCTTGCATCATTAAATTTCAGCCGAAAGTTGCATTTACACTTAGTCTAGACATCGTCCAAACTAGGAAGCATAACATAAATACACAAAATTTGCTGAAAATGGTGCAAAAACCATAATCTAGGACTCATATTCCCCTATAGGTAATTTAGTCCCAGTACATGTTGTTTTTCCTACATTCTAGGATTTTTGTGTTGTGCATTTTTCAACATTTGAACCCCTAAAAAACCTTGATTGGGCCTCATATGCCCCTATAGGTGAATTAGTACTAGGTCAACCCTAAAACTACCTTTAACAAAATTGAAAACCTTGTTTCTACACTTATGTTTGTTTTCATTAGTTATCTGTTTCAATTGGTTGAGTTTATGTTACATGAATTTCACTAGATCTAGGTTAATTTGGTTTTGTAATGGAATTTATTAATTTCAAATTTATATTTACAACATTTCATTCTTATATTGTTTCATAGTGTCATCAACAAATTACCTTGTTTTGAATCTGATAATTGCATTTACACATTTCACTTTAGGTAATTGCATTGCACTTTACTTGATTTTTCAGGATAGTATGTTTTCCTTTAAGAGATGTGGTTTTGATATGGTTAAAAATAGATTGCATAAGTACAACATCCCCTCTTATGAGTTCAATTTAGAGTATAATAATGAGATCATTAAGAAACATGTTAGTCATCCTTCTACTATGTTTCATAGCTATGAGAACATCTTAAAGCAAGTGGATCAAACCATTGACACAATCCTTAATATTAAATTGCTTATCTCAAACCCTATGATCTCTCCCATTATTGAGGATGATATGATACAAGAAGATTCAAGCATATACAATCATGAAAACCATAATTGTTCTTCTCTCAATACCTCTCCTACTAGTGACAGGTATCTTAGTGAAAGAAGAAAAAATCATTGAGAATCATGAAAGTCTTGATTATCTCTCTCCTCCTCCCTCTTGGGAAGATAGTATGACATAAGAAGATGAGATCATAAACACATTTCTAAACATCTCCTTACCTAGTCTTCATTCATCCTTTCTTGCAAGAATGTTTTAGTGAAAGAGGATGAAATTATAGATAACCACGAAAATCCAATTTTTCCTTCTCCTAATATCTATCCTCGATGCAAATAAGATAGTTTGGTGTTAGAAGATGCACTTATTGAGAGTCATGAGAATCTTGTTCCTCCCTTCCCTAATGATCCTACCATTTGTAAAGATCTATTTGGTAAGCCATGAAAATCATAGTTTTCCTTCTCTTGATATCTCCCTTTTTTGTGATGAAGCTACATGTCATGAACATCTAGCTTGTAGTTCTCCTAAAAAATCTCCTCCTAGGGAAAATATCATGGTGAGAGAAAATGAGATCATTCACATGTCTTTCAAAGATTATCAATGAGTCTTTCTTAGATGAAGATGATGAAGTGACATTAGAATCTCCTTCACTAAGGGAAGTTAATATTATTCAACCTAAAATCATCATTTACCCACCTTCACACAAACCTCAAACTCAAAAAAAACCTAAACTTATCATTTACCCAACTAAGAATAATGTTTCAAAGTAGCTAAGTTATAATATTGGTTCTCATACATATAACACTAGAAACAATTTGTGACCAAGACAAACACCTTCAACATCTCTCTCATTGCCTAATCCTATCATGCCTAACCTGATCTTATCAGGTCATCCTCATGAAAAGGAGTATGATCTTGTTGAACAACTAAAAATACTCCTGCTAAGATACCATTATGGTACCTTATTCAATCCTCCCCTCATTATCATAACATGAATAAAAATTCCTTACAACAAGTTCCTATCCCTTCTAATGCATAAATGAATGACATATCAACCATGGTTCAAGGAATAAATGCTAACATGGTTTTCTACCAAAGTGAGCTCCCTCCTTTGGAAGTGCAAAAATAAAATGATGCTTTCATGATAATAGCTAACTATGATGGGTGGGGAATAAAAAGAACCCTCGTTGACAATGGCTCCACCCTTAATGTGTGTAGTGCAACCCTTTTGGATAAGCTTGACATGGATAAATAAAAAATTCAACCTGACTCTTTATCTATTAAGGGATTTGACAATGTAGGAAAACAACCACTCGATGTGATCATTTTTCCTATTACAATTGGAAAGGCCACATTACAAACTCCTATTCATGTGATGCCTCATGAACTTTCATATTACCCTCTCTTAGGTAAACCATAGATTCATGAGATGCATGTAGTACCTTCAACTCTTTACCGTGTAATGAATTATGTCTACAACAACAAAGTAAATATAATAAAATCTGACCCTGAACCAAATAGTTGTTTAAACATTGAGAAACGGTGATCCCACAATACTGGTTTACACTTTCTTAGAGATCCTAATTTTTGTTGAAATCACATATTTTTAGAAAATATAATGATTTAAGCCTTTAAAAGTTCCATGTAAAGTATTCCAATTGAAGATGGTTTCATCAAACTACCTTAGATCAAATCCCCTTGGATAGAACCCCACTAGTTTTAAACCATACCTATAACAAAGTCTCCTTTACACCCATCAAAATGCTGATAAAAAACCACTTTTAATTTACCTTTTTAGGGATCAAATGAATTCATTTAAAATTTTATTTTTTGTGAGTATACAGTCCTTATTATAAGCTTCCCAAAAAGTATAATTTTAAATAAATTTAATTTGATTATTATATTTATTTTTGTATTTCTTGTGAATATAGGTTTTTGACCAAAAATTAAGCTCTTTGTTCTACACATGTGGAAAAATAGTAGATTATGAAAAAAAATTGAAAATCATCAATGCACTAGATATTGATGTCCTTTATCTAGTAAACAAAAATGAATTTTGATACATACAAAAAAAGTTATGTTGTATACAACCTGCTTATGTCTGAATTGTAATTGGTTTGACTTCAAAACTTGATTAAGGAAAAAATATTCAATAAAAAATTATGAAACCAAATGAAAGTGGTAGATATAATAGATACAAATCTAAATTTTAAAAAATTATAATTTTATCCTTCATGGAAAAAAAGTTATTTTGTATATGGTGAGGATCACTCTTTAAAAATGGTGTTTACTAAAAAAATTAGTTTTCGAGGGAGATGGAAAAAGAAGTGCAATCTAATTCCAAAAATGTTGAAAAAAAATATTTAGAATCTATAGGCAAAATTTCACAAATCACTAGTTTGCATCATCTTGAAATTCCTCACGATTTAGCCACAATAGGTGCCCAAAAGTGAAGATTTAGCTGGAAAAAATAAGTTCAATGTCTAGTTTGGCCAAAAATTGTAAACCAATATTGTGGGATCAACTGAAAGTTAAGGAAAATCCTTTGGCAACATAAACACCAACTACACAAGTAGAGCACATGCAAGAAAAAGACAAATTAAAACACATTGAGGAAGTTGTGAAGCTATTAGAAGATGATTGGGGTTCTTTAGATTTCACTTCATTCATGGGAGAATATGAGATCATAAACAAATAATTTGAAAAGGGAAAAGAAAAAATGGTAATGTCAACACAAAATTCAAAAGAACCTTCAAAAGCATCCACCTCAAGCACTTTAGAATAGAAGACAAAAAATTGCATGACAAACTTTGATGAACTTAATTATGAACAACCACCAAATCCAAAAGAAATGGAAAAGCTTCATGGAAGAGGTTATGAACTTATGAAGCAACTTGGATATAGTGGAAAAGGATGTAATGCTAGAGAACAAGGTATCTATGTCCCTATATAGCCTCACATGCAAGAAAATACTAGTGGCATTGGTTATTGTCCCACGAAAGAAAGAAACAAGCCTTTGATTAATATCAACATGATTACAAAATACTCCTCTAATCCAACTTTAAAATTAGTGCATCCTAAACTAATAGACACTAGTGGTCTTTCTTATCATCCTTTGAAAGAAATAAAATAAACAGATAAATCTTCACTTAACATAAATATCATCACACAAAACACTAATGATTTTAATTTGATAGATTTTACACCCTCCTGTAAAGGAGAGTACAAAATCTCATAATCTAAAGAGTCTTGTGAAGGTATGACATCTTGTATTAAGCAAGAGATATCTTTGTCACAAAATAAAGGAATGTCTACTATTGATCAGGAGAGTATCTTGTCAAGACTCCTCCAAGATTGTTTGATATATCTCCCTCCAAGAACACAAAAGAAATTTTATTATAGGAGCTCAATTTGTGCATATCATAGAGATCATGGTAATTCTACTAATGAATGTAAGGATTTAAGTAACAAAATTCAACATCTTAGGGAATGCGGTGCTCTTCCTTGTGTTGAAGAACCTAGTTCCTCTAATTGAAACTTATTTTTATTCTATTCGGCTCATCCTTGTCCTACACTAAGTTGAGGCAAGGGGTTAGGTAGCTTTGTCCTCATATGTCACTTCTTGTTGTCTCTTTTGGCTAGTTGACTACCTTTAATGTACATTTAAGAGCAAGCTTTGGATGTGGACTATATGCCTTAAGTTGGATTGCATGTGACGTGTTGAGTTATACATTTTGGGGCAAACCCCTTCCCCTTTCATGATGTAGCTTATTAGAAACATATGACTTGGTATAGGGATTTTTGAGTATGCTCTCATGTCTTCTTCTAATTTAAAGAAATTTCTCACAACAATGGTGTTAGAAACCACTTTAAAGTGGGGGAATACATCAACACTCATGTTTCATTGTGAAATTTTATTTATTCTTACGATGCGTCATTTTCTTGGTGGTATCACTAGGCTTGATATCCTCTGAGAGTGTGATATTTCTTTGATTTGTCCTCTCTTGGAGACATTAGGCACAATGTTTCCTAAGAAGAGACACTACATGAACTAAGAAAAATCCCCTTTAATGCACCTTACACTATTTTTTATTTACAACAATTGTTATATGGCCACCTTGCATAATACACTTTGCTTGCATGTGGAGCCATCCTATTTGTTCATGAGTTTCAAGCATACAAAGCTTTTCTTGCCTCATGAAGCTCGAAGTTCATTATTATGTGGTGCCTTGTCAAAGTTATCAGGAGTTATAGCTTTGGTATGGTTAATGTATGATGAGAAGCCTAAACATGGGCATGAATTTCTCATTATATGGCGAGAAGTGGATATAGAGGCATCACTTTATCACTAGGCCACCCTTTTGGATACTCACCCAACAGATAGCCCAATGTTTTGTTGCCTCAAAGTGAGCATGTATTTTTTGGAAAAACAACTTAGATATGACCCACACCATGATGGAAAAATGGTTGAGGCTTGATCCACCTCTTTTTATTTTTGTTTTTTTTATCTTTCTTTTAATCTTTGACATTGCTTGTTTGTGTATCTTGATGTTGCATATCATACAACTTGTGTGTGTCCTTTTGTGCTTCTGTCAGTTTGACATAAAATCTTGGATCTTGAGGGATTGATGACCTCCTCGATCTTTTTTATCCTAAAGCATCTAAATTGGTATGCTTGGACCCCTCTCGAATGTCTACTTTAGTGGGAATTTGAAGCAAGTTCATCCTCTCACTAAAGTGGGGACTAAATGTAGTGTCAACAAATGTCATTGTTTACATTGTAACACTTGATTTGGGAATGGTTTACATTAAAATAGACCTAATTTCACCTTGATATAGTGTTGTAATGTGTTTTACACATTCACATTGGATTTAGGGCCCTTGTAAGCTAAATTGACCTAATTTTGCTTTAATTTAATGTTGGAAAGTGTATTTATTTACACCTTCACATTAAGTTTTAGGACCTCATAAACTAAATGATCTTAATTATGCATTATTTAGGGTATTGTAAAGTGCTTTATCACAATTTCACTCTAATCTATGGTTTCATTAACAAATTGGGCTTCTTTATGCCTTAATTGGCCTAATTTTGCATCCACCAACCTTAATTAATGCGTATTTTCGAGGATAATCCCAACATAAACCAACATCCAATCATACTTTAGGTGTTTATAGGCTGTGTGCCCCAAATTTAGTGATCTAGGACTCATACACCACTTTGGGCATATGAGGCCCTCCTAAGTTTTGGGGCCCCGATTTTGATTTTACATCATTCTAAGCATTTTTTATAAATGTGTACCATAGTTAAGCCTAATGGGACTCATATGCCACTACTAGCATATGAGTCCTATGTGGCCAAATAAAAAATTTAATTTAAATTATTGGTGGCATTTTATCATCCTAGATCTGATGTTGGCTTGTAGTGTTGTAATTTTAGAAAATTTGGCATAAACAAGTATAAATACAAGGTTATTTCACTCATTTTCACTTAAAATTTTCAAGAGAGTATTCTTAATAGCATGTTTATGATTACAAGAGTTTACAAGATTTCACAAGATAATTCAAGAGAATTTCTAATGCATTCAAGGGCATATTTCTTCATCATTTTTTGCAACAATTCAAGATCCATCATCATGTCAAAGAAATGGTGCATCAAGCATGTTGTTGAGTTAGTGTTATGATGTAGCATCCAAGATCCAAGTCTTGTTTCATATCCAATTCAAGATCAAGATATACACTCCACATGGCCACTTCATGTTAGATTTTTGAATTACATCTCAAGACATCATTCAAGCTGTGAACAAGGGAAATGTGGATGCTTCTACACCTTGACCAAATGAGGTACACAGAGAGATCCAATTTCACACTCTTTACACTCAAGGACACCTTAGAGATCTTCATTGGATGAAGGATGGAAAATATATGAAAATAAGGTATGCTAGGATATGATTTGAGAAAAGAAGAGGGGTTCAATACCAAGTTTAAACTTGGAAAAGATAATGACATTCAAGATGAAATGAAAAACCTAGTTTGATGCAAAATTGAACTAAATGACTTGAAAGTGCAAGAAGAATAAAACGGAAAGCTATAAAATAGAATGTGTGCACCTGGAAACTTGCTAGAGATGGAATGGAGCTTTGAAATCTTGAAAAATCTAATTTTCTGGCCTAGAATGACTCATTCGCCATTCTGGATGAATTAGTCCTAGATCTGGATTTCTATGTAGGAGTAGGTTTCAGCCAAATTAGTATCCAAATATGTAAAGATCTCTATCAGACTCCTATAGTGGGACTCATTCACCACTACTAGGGGATGAGTCTCATTTTTTCATGAAGCTTCCGAGGAGCATAATCTTGAACTGAAACTTTGCAAGCCTTTGATTATGGATAAAATAAGCACTTTCCCACTAATTTCATGTAAATTGGATGGAAATTTTTCCCTAGATCTAAGTTTTCGTGAGTCTTGACAACTTTTCATGAAAACTTTGACAACATTTATAACTTTATCATTTTGGCACTCTTGAAATCTTCCAATCCACTTTTCTTTAATCTACAAACTTGCAATCATACATTAAAGAGGTGATTTTTATTTTTATTTTTAGCGGATAGGGTTTTCCTTGGTTGAACCCCTTGTAGGTAATTAAACAAAATGATGAGATAATGAAAGATGAACATGAAACATAGGACATGAAATGTGAACAATGATACCTTGATTGGCATCTTGTAAATCTACAACCTAGCATGAAGATGTAGATCTTGGTCTTGAAATGAATGAAGAACAATGCATAACCTTGGATCTTGGATGCAACATCACAACACTAGCTCAACAACATGCTTGATGCTTGATATGCTTGAGATGATCTGATAAATCTTGAATTGCTGCAACAATTGATGAAGAAATCTACTCTTGAATGCCTTTGTGAATACTTGAATGCTCTTGTGAACTCAATTTGCTAATATGAATACTCTCACAAAAGTATTGGGTGAAAATGAGTGAATGAACCTTGTATTTATACTTAATTATGCAAGAATTCCTGAATTGCAACACTTCAAGCCAACATTAGATTTTGGAGGCCAAAGTCCCACTAGATTTTGAATTAAATTTGAATTTTGAGTCAA
Source organism: Sequoia sempervirens (assembly GCA_007258455.2). Lineage (NCBI taxonomy): Eukaryota > Viridiplantae > Streptophyta > Pinopsida > Cupressales > Cupressaceae > Sequoia > Sequoia sempervirens. The sequence goes on along the minus strand of VDFB02193867.1, from coordinate 766,819,870 downwards.
ATGGGACTCATTTTCCACAAGTGGCCAATGAGTTCCACCTTAGGAATTTTAAGGAGGGTTTTGGAATTTAGTTTCTTTAAATGATCTTTTTTTAGGATTTACGAAACAAATACACATAAATAAGGCTTATGGATGCAAAATGGGGCAAATTAAAGCATAATAAAACCCAATTATCAATGAAAAGCCTAGAAAAGTGTGAAATTGTTTTACAACACTTTACAACACCATTACAAGATATTGATAAATGCATTTTATTTACTTTGCAAGGACCCAAGACCTAATGTGGATGTGTAAAACACCTCACAACACTAGATCAAGGTGACATTAAGCCAAAATCATAAGGAGGGCCTAAAGAAGCCATAAAAAGTAAAAAAGTTAATTTTTTGGTGACCACACAAGGTATCATCATTTCATATTTCATATTTCATGCTTCTATTTCATTATTTCATCATTTGGTTTAATTACCTAAAAGGGGTTTGACCAAGGAAAACCCCCATTTCCTAGCAATCAACAAGTTTTCCTCTCTTTAATGTGTGATTGTAGGTTTATAGATTGAATAAAAGTTTATTTGAATCCTTCAAAAGTACCAAAATGAGAAATTTGTAAATTTTGTCAAAGTTGTCATGAAAAGTTGTCAAGACTCACAAAAAATAAAATGTAGGGAAAAATATCTATCCAATTTGCATGAAATCAGTGGGAAAGTGATTATTTGAAAAATATCCATCCAATTTGCATGAAATTAGTGGGAAAGTGCTTATTTGATCCATATTCAAAGGCTTGCAAATTTTTAGTTCAATATTCTTCTCCTTGGACACTTGAAAACAAAATGAGACACTTCACAATAGTTTGGGTGTATGAGTCCCAGTTAGGGTTTCAAGGAACAATTTATGGGTTTTGTTCCTCTTAGTCCGCAACTCTAGATTCTAAATTTTCAGCTCTTCAAAACCCACCTAGGACCCATACACTACAACTATAATATGATTTCCATTGAGCATTGAGAGTTAGGATTTTAGGGTTTTGGAGTTTGTTTTGATCACATCTTTCCTCCAGTTGTACCTCTATTCATTCTTAGTTTATCATTTTGTATTTCAGTTTCATTCTCTAGGTCATCTAGTGAGGTTTTGCATGTCATTTGCATATCTCATCTTTCCAAGCCCTAGCTTGGTGGTGAACCCTCATTTACTCTCTAATCAAACCCTAGGACAACCCTATTGCAAGATCTCTCTCTCTCTCCTACTTCATCCTCAGATTGAGATCTTTAGGGTTTCCTTGAATGAGAGTGAAGAGTCCATTGTTGTTCTATGTCCTAAACCATAAGTAATGAAAATTTTCCACCTTTCAATCATCTTGCCTCCTTATATCCCAAAAATCATAAAAATATAGCTTAACCTCATCTTAGACTTAGTTGCATCATAACCTTTAGTCATTGATTTAGCATTACTTAGCCTCAATATCATTATCTTTGATCATAGATTAGTCTTCCTTTGGTATCTATTGACATCCATTAGTTTCATTTAGCTTCATCTTTGGTCATAAGATAATAACTACCCGTGCATGGTCATATTGCATCCTTATACCCAAAAAATCACAAAAAAATAGTTTAGTTTCATATCATCTTGCATTACCTTTCAAGCTGCAAGTCTTACATGGTTGAAACAAGATCACAAACTAAAATAAAGGAAATGGATTCTTCAAGTGACCCCTTTTGTAGTCCAAATCATGACACCAACCTAGGATAAAATTCAAATCAATCGACATGACAAAGAGGGCCAACCAACACATTTGATAATATATACTTAGACGAATTCAACAAGAGATTGATTCTCAAAGAGGGGTATGTGTAGGATCATGATGGGCCAAAAAGTGGCGATATGATGGGTATTTGTAGGGTATGTGGCTGACAACTTTTTTTTAACCCAAAATTAATGAAATGAAAAGGGATTTTAAAGGAGATTCTCAACTTTCCACCAATATAAATTATGCTTTACTTTGAATTTAATAAATGGTATTATTCTGCATTTCTATTTGAATTACAACTAAATTCTTGATTGATAGGTTGATTGAAAAACATATATAGCTTTTGAAAGCAGTATCAGGTTTTGAATCAAAACATGCATCACATTCTATGCTTAGGTATACTATAGGATTAAAATGGATTTCATGAAGTTTTTGACCAAATTAAAAGGTGGTTAGGCGTCACGAGTTTTTTATATTTTTAAAAGTTGAAATAAAAAATCATAATTAATTATTTTATTTGGAAAAAATTACAAAAAATACATCACATCAGACATATACCTATATTTAAAATATTGTAAAAATATTATCATTTTATTGTGGTTAAGGTGAGAATTAGAACTGAGACACATACTTCTTATTTTTTCCCTGAAATTTAAGTACTCTGCATTGAAATTTCAAATTTTCACCAAATAGATTTTTTTTTAAACAAACCTAGTAGTTTAGAAACTACATTCAATTTGCTACAGATTCTATTCTTACATATTTTTGAAATAATATAGATAACTTATTCAAATTTTTACGTCAAGTTGCCTAACTCTGATTTTTTTGAAATTTTTGCCACTTAAGGGCCTATTCTTTCCATGATGATCTTGCACATACCCAGAGGTTGAAAGAGCTTACCAATATCCAATGATTTTATGCATTGTTGATGATCTCGTTAATGTTGATCCTAATAGATACTTTTATACACTTGCCAAAAAGGGTGCTAAACTTCCTTAAGGCTTTGATGTCTCCACAATTGTGGAAGGAGCTACTCAAGCACTAAACCAAGAAATTAATCAAAACCCACTCACATTGGGGATGCCATCTTCACAAAAAATGAGTACCACATTTCCACTAGGGACAATAACACACATGGCTACAACTACCACACACATTTCTAATTCCCCAACATTTGGAAACAAAAGAACTCATGCAACAACATAAGGACAAAATTTTACATTTTGTAGCTTATTCACTTCATCAAATTCCATGGGTAAGACTTTTAAAAATTCTTTATTTCTAAACGTGAACGAAGATCCTACATTTCAAGGTCCCATGCCCATACTTCAAAAAATGAATCAAGGTCCCACATTTCAATTTAAAAAACTCCCTTATTGAATCAAAATCAACCAAACAAATCTAGGAGAATTCATATTGTCCCATGAAGAGTGCTAAACCAAAACACTAATCAAGGACCTATGTTTTTTAATGCAACTCAAGGACCTACCCCATCATTCCAAAATGCAATTCAAGGACCTACCCAATCATTCCAAAATACCAATCAAGGACCTACATTTTGAAACACCAATCAAGGACTTACACCACCATTCCAAAACATAATCAAGGTCCAACATTTCAAATCTAAGGAACAAATCAAGGGCCTATACCACAAGTTCAAAATACCATACCAAATACAAACATGAATTTTGGGAAAAATTTAAATACCAATTTCAGTCCAAAAAAAACCAACACCAATACAACATTTACACATCAATGTTAACAAGGTAACCAAGGTCCCATGCCACAAAATTCAAATCAAAATCCAAATCCAACATATGAGCTCAACACCTATACCATGATGCAAAATCAAACCAACACAACACCATCTCTTGTGGGCACCTTGATGTAACAAATACAAGCCATCCAACAACATATGACAAACATGCAATTTGGAACCAACAAGAAAACTTATTCCATGTAGGAGTTGTGCCCCTATCCATTTGACAAAAATCTATACATGCCACCCTTCCCCCCTCACTTCATGACACCAAGTTTACCCAAACACAAAGGAAAAGGAGATCCAATGGAACACATACAAAAATTTAATACATGTATAGAAATCACATATAATCCTACCTATTTGATGAGACTATTCCCATGAAGTCTCACGGGGATGACCCTAGATTGGTTACCACACCTTCCTCTAAGGATTATAACATGGGATGACTTGGATGATAAATTAATTAATCACTTTTCCTTTAATATTGAAGGTGATGTGACCCTCACAAAACTATGCACCACTGTGGACAATTATTTTGGATTGCCCAACTGCTTTAAGCTCCTAGAGTTTTTCACCTAAAAGGAGAAAGGATGGGGTCCAAAATGCAAATGTATAAACTCAAGATTAATGTAAATGAGATGTAATATGTCTAATTATGATTTACTAATTTACTAATTTGAAAAGAAAATGATTTAATGATGCAAAACCTAAGAAATGTGAAGTGTTGGAAAAACACACTATGATATGTAGAAA
>VDFB02193867.1:766729716-766815518 GCA_007258455.2 Sequoia sempervirens | reverse complement strand
AAACTTGGAAAAGATAATGACATTCAAGATGAAATGAAAAACCTAGTTTGATGCAAAATTGAACTAAATGACTTGAAAGTGCAAGAAGAATAAAACGGAAAGCTATAAAATAGAATGTGTGCACCTGGAAACTTGCTAGAGATGGAATGGAGCTTTGAAATCTTGAAAAATCTAATTTTCTGGCCTAGAATGACTCATTCGCCATTCTGGATGAATTAGTCCTAGATCTGGATTTCTATGTAGGAGTAGGTTTCAGCCAAATTAGTATCCAAATATGTAAAGATCTCTATCAGACTCCTATAGTGGGACTCATTCACCACTACTAGGGGATGAGTCTCATTTTTTCATGAAGCTTCCGAGGAGCATAATCTTGAACTGAAACTTTGCAAGCCTTTGATTATGGATAAAATAAGCACTTTCCCACTAATTTCATGTAAATTGGATGGAAATTTTTCCCTAGATCTAAGTTTTCGTGAGTCTTGACAACTTTTCATGAAAACTTTGACAACATTTATAACTTTATCATTTTGGCACTCTTGAAATCTTCCAATCCACTTTTCTTTAATCTACAAACTTGCAATCATACATTAAAGAGGTGATTTTTATTTTTATTTTTAGCGGATAGGGTTTTCCTTGGTTGAACCCCTTGTAGGTAATTAAACAAAATGATGAGATAATGAAAGATGAACATGAAACATAGGACATGAAATGTGAACAATGATACCTTGATTGGCATCTTGTAAATCTACAACCTAGCATGAAGATGTAGATCTTGGTCTTGAAATGAATGAAGAACAATGCATAACCTTGGATCTTGGATGCAACATCACAACACTAGCTCAACAACATGCTTGATGCTTGATATGCTTGAGATGATCTGATAAATCTTGAATTGCTGCAACAATTGATGAAGAAATCTACTCTTGAATGCCTTTGTGAATACTTGAATGCTCTTGTGAACTCAATTTGCTAATATGAATACTCTCACAAAAGTATTGGGTGAAAATGAGTGAATGAACCTTGTATTTATACTTAATTATGCAAGAATTCCTGAATTGCAACACTTCAAGCCAACATTAGATTTTGGAGGCCAAAGTCCCACTAGATTTTGAATTAAATTTGAATTTTGAGTCAAATGGGACTCATTTTCCACAAGTGGCCAATGAGTTCCACCTTAGGAATTTTAAGGAGGGTTTTGGAATTTAGTTTCTTTAAATGATCTTTTTTTAGGATTTACGAAACAAATACACATAAATAAGGCTTATGGATGCAAAATGGGGCAAATTAAAGCATAATAAAACCCAATTATCAATGAAAAGCCTAGAAAAGTGTGAAATTGTTTTACAACACTTTACAACACCATTACAAGATATTGATAAATGCATTTTATTTACTTTGCAAGGACCCAAGACCTAATGTGGATGTGTAAAACACCTCACAACACTAGATCAAGGTGACATTAAGCCAAAATCATAAGGAGGGCCTAAAGAAGCCATAAAAAGTAAAAAAGTTAATTTTTTGGTGACCACACAAGGTATCATCATTTCATATTTCATATTTCATGCTTCTATTTCATTATTTCATCATTTGGTTTAATTACCTAAAAGGGGTTTGACCAAGGAAAACCCCCATTTCCTAGCAATCAACAAGTTTTCCTCTCTTTAATGTGTGATTGTAGGTTTATAGATTGAATAAAAGTTTATTTGAATCCTTCAAAAGTACCAAAATGAGAAATTTGTAAATTTTGTCAAAGTTGTCATGAAAAGTTGTCAAGACTCACAAAAAATAAAATGTAGGGAAAAATATCTATCCAATTTGCATGAAATCAGTGGGAAAGTGATTATTTGAAAAATATCCATCCAATTTGCATGAAATTAGTGGGAAAGTGCTTATTTGATCCATATTCAAAGGCTTGCAAATTTTTAGTTCAATATTCTTCTCCTTGGACACTTGAAAACAAAATGAGACACTTCACAATAGTTTGGGTGTATGAGTCCCAGTTAGGGTTTCAAGGAACAATTTATGGGTTTTGTTCCTCTTAGTCCGCAACTCTAGATTCTAAATTTTCAGCTCTTCAAAACCCACCTAGGACCCATACACTACAACTATAATATGATTTCCATTGAGCATTGAGAGTTAGGATTTTAGGGTTTTGGAGTTTGTTTTGATCACATCTTTCCTCCAGTTGTACCTCTATTCATTCTTAGTTTATCATTTTGTATTTCAGTTTCATTCTCTAGGTCATCTAGTGAGGTTTTGCATGTCATTTGCATATCTCATCTTTCCAAGCCCTAGCTTGGTGGTGAACCCTCATTTACTCTCTAATCAAACCCTAGGACAACCCTATTGCAAGATCTCTCTCTCTCTCCTACTTCATCCTCAGATTGAGATCTTTAGGGTTTCCTTGAATGAGAGTGAAGAGTCCATTGTTGTTCTATGTCCTAAACCATAAGTAATGAAAATTTTCCACCTTTCAATCATCTTGCCTCCTTATATCCCAAAAATCATAAAAATATAGCTTAACCTCATCTTAGACTTAGTTGCATCATAACCTTTAGTCATTGATTTAGCATTACTTAGCCTCAATATCATTATCTTTGATCATAGATTAGTCTTCCTTTGGTATCTATTGACATCCATTAGTTTCATTTAGCTTCATCTTTGGTCATAAGATAATAACTACCCGTGCATGGTCATATTGCATCCTTATACCCAAAAAATCACAAAAAAATAGTTTAGTTTCATATCATCTTGCATTACCTTTCAAGCTGCAAGTCTTACATGGTTGAAACAAGATCACAAACTAAAATAAAGGAAATGGATTCTTCAAGTGACCCCTTTTGTAGTCCAAATCATGACACCAACCTAGGATAAAATTCAAATCAATCGACATGACAAAGAGGGCCAACCAACACATTTGATAATATATACTTAGACGAATTCAACAAGAGATTGATTCTCAAAGAGAACATGTAGGACCATGATGAAAGGCCCAAAGAATAGCGATATGATGAATTTGTAGGAGTATGTAGGTGATGGCTTTTTATACCCAAAATTAATATGAAATGAGGATTTTAAAGGAGATTTATACGACTTTCCACCAATATAAATTATGCTTTACTTTGAATTTAATAAATAATTATTATTCATTTTCTATTTGAATTACAACTAAATTCTTGATTGATAGGTTGATTGAAAAACATATATAGCTTTGAAGCGATTATCCATGAGTTTTTGAATCAAAACATGCATCACATTCTATGCTTATTCTATAGGATTAGTAGTTTCATGAAGTTTTGACCAAATTAAAGGTGGTTAGGCGTCTGAGTTTTTATATTTTTAAAGGTTGGTAAAATCATAGTGAAATTTATTTATTTTGGAAAAATTACAAAAAAATATACATCATATCCAGACATGAATCCTCTACCTATATTTAAAATATTGTAAAAAATATTATCATTTTATTGTGGTTAGGTGAGTGAATGAGACACATCTTATTTTTTCCTAATTTAAAGTACTGCATGAAATTTCAAAATTTCACCAAATAGATTTAAAAATAAAAATAAACCTAGTAGTTTAGAAACTAAAATTTTTTTGAAAATTCTATTCTTACATATTTTTGAAATAATATAGATAACTTATTCAAATTTTTACGTCAAGTTGCCTAACTCTGATTTTTTTGAAATTTTTGCCACTTAAGGGCCTATTCTTTCCATGATGATCTTGCACATACCCAGAGGTTGAAAGAGCTTACCAATATCCAATGATTTTATGCATTGTTGATGATCTCGTTAATGTTGATCCTAATAGATACTTTTATACACTTGCCAAAAAGGGTGCTAAACTTCCTTAAGGCTTTGATGTCTCCACAATTGTGGAAGGAGCTACTCAAGCACTAAACCAAGAAATTAATCAAAACCCACTCACATTGGGGATGCCATCTTCACAAAAAATGAGTACCACATTTCCACTAGGGACAATAACACACATGGCTACAACTACCACACACATTTCTAATTCCCCAACATTTGGAAACAAAAGAACTCATGCAACAACATAAGGACAAAATTTTACATTTTGTAGCTTATTCACTTCATCAAATTCCATGGGTAAGACTTTTAAAAATTCTTTATTTCTAAACGTGAACGAAGATCCTACATTTCAAGGTCCCATGCCCATACTTCAAAAAATGAATCAAGGTCCCACATTTCAATTTAAAAAACTCCCTTATTGAATCAAAATCAACCAAACAAATCTAGGAGAATTCATATTGTCCCATGAAGAGTGCTAAACCAAAACACTAATCAAGGACCTATGTTTTTTAATGCAACTCAAGGACCTACCCCATCATTCCAAAATGCAATTCAAGGACCTACCCAATCATTCCAAAATACCAATCAAGGACCTACATTTTGAAACACCAATCAAGGACTTACACCACCATTCCAAAACATAATCAAGGTCCAACATTTCAAATCTAAGGAACAAATCAAGGGCCTATACCACAAGTTCAAAATACCATACCAAATACAAACATGAATTTTGGGAAAAATTTAAATACCAATTTCAGTCCAAAAAAAACCAACACCAATACAACATTTACACATCAATGTTAACAAGGTAACCAAGGTCCCATGCCACAAAATTCAAATCAAAATCCAAATCCAACATATGAGCTCAACACCTATACCATGATGCAAAATCAAACCAACACAACACCATCTCTTGTGGGCACCTTGATGTAACAAATACAAGCCATCCAACAACATATGACAAACATGCAATTTGGAACCAACAAGAAAACTTATTCCATGTAGGAGTTGTGCCCCTATCCATTTGACAAAAATCTATACATGCCACCCTTCCCCCCTCACTTCATGACACCAAGTTTACCCAAACACAAAGGAAAAGGAGATCCAATGGAACACATACAAAAATTTAATACATGTATAGAAATCACATATAATCCTACCTATTTGATGAGACTATTCCCATGAAGTCTCACGGGGATGACCCTAGATTGGTTACCACACCTTCCTCTAAGGATTATAACATGGGATGACTTGGATGATAAATTAATTAATCACTTTTCCTTTAATATTGAAGGTGATGTGACCCTCACAAAACTATGCACCACTGTGGACAATTATTTTGGATTGCCCAACTGCTTTAAGCTCCTAGAGTTTTTCACCTAAAAGGAGAAAGGATGGGGTCCAAAATGCAAATGTATAAACTCAAGATTAATGTAAATGAGATGTAATATGTCTAATTATGATTTACTAATTTACTAATTTGAAAAGAAAATGATTTAATGATGCAAAACCTAAGAAATGTGAAGTGTTGGAAAAACACACTATGATATGTAGAAAGATGAAATAGATGCAATAAATGAGAAAATAAAGATGCAAAAAAAAAAATGCACCCAAAAACTGATGAAGAGTTGACTAAGGATTACAGAGACCTCTAAAATTCTAGAAATTTTGATTTTTAAGCCAATTGAGACACTTACGCTAGGTTGGGCAACTTAGTCCCAAATTGGGGAAACTACCCAAAAAGCTATTTCTACCAAGTGGGTACATCCAAATGTGTAAAAAATTCCAAAAAATAGGTTCAATGGGACAAAGTCACCACTACTGGTGACTTAGTCCACTTCTAAATTTCTAAACAAATTGAAAGTGGAAACGAAAGCCCTTGGTCTACACTCTAGTTCCCTAGAAGTTTCTGCTTCAGAAACTCTAATTTTCAAGCTTGAAAGTGACTTTTTGTTGATATTCTAGCTTGTTCAACAAGGATATTTCTTCAACAAGTCTTCAACCTAATCATCAATGATCTTCATACCCGCAAAGTGTCTAAATATGCAAACACATAATGAAAGGGAAAGAAATGGTGAATGTTAGGGCATGGGGGTTTGCCTTCATCAAACCCCTTTTTAGGTAATTAAACCAAATGAAGAAATAATATAATGAAGCATGCAACAATGGAGTTAATACCTTGCCACGATGTTTGATCTTGAATTTCTACAATAGAACATGATGAATCTACCCTTGAATGTTCTTGGAAGCTATCTTGATGACTTACAATGATAAAACCCTATTTTACTTGACTTGAGAACATGATGAATGATGATGAGGGATGAAATTAGGTCAAATGAGAGGGAAAATCCTATATTTATACATAATTATGCCCTAATACTAGCATCATAGGCTGACCTTAGGTCTTAAGGAATAAAAACCCGAAAGAAATTTAAATTTATTTTGATTTTTGAGCCAAATGGGACTAATTCACCACCAATGGAAACTTAGTCCACTTGGGAATTTTTACATAAATTTCAGGAATTATGATAATTTAAATAATGTTTATCGAGTTCTTCTTCAACAAGACACTTCAGTAAGCCCTGTAAGTGTATAAAGGGGTCATTTGAAGCAAAATAAAGGTGTAAATATTGATGACAAGCCTAAGAAAGTGTGAAAGTTTGTTATAAGGTTTTACAACACTTTGAAATAGGTCTTGGTAAGGTTATTTAGGTGAATTAGGATATTATGGTTTTAGAGAAGTGTGAAGATGTGTTACAACACCTTTACAAGACATCAATAAATACATTTTATTCTATTTTCAAGGGTCCAAGACCTAATGTGGATATGTAAAACACCTCACAACACCAAATCAAGGACTCATTATGTCCAATTTATCATCAATTATTCCCATATCAAGCAAGCAAAAAGGGATACTTTTTCCATGTCCACAGTTAGACCCAACTTTAGTGAGAGGATGAATTTGTTTCAAACTCACACTAAAGTAGACATTCAAGAGGAGTCCAATCATACCAATGTGGACAATAAAGGATGACAAAGATCAAAGGAAGTTGTGCAAGCACCCAAGATCCAAGATCCTAAGTCAAGCCAACATAAACACAAAAGGACACACACAAGGTGAATTATTTGCAACAAGATAAGATACATGATCATACAATGGCAAGAACTAGAGAGAAATTAAAATGGGGTAAATGAATCTTTCACCATTTTTCCAAAATGTTGTGGATTAGATCTAGGCTTGTTTATTTATAAGAAAAGAGATGTCTATTCACTTTGGGGCCATAGAACTTCTGGTTGTTCACGTGGTGAGAAATCCACAAGGTGGCTATGGGGAAAAGTCATGCCTCAGAATGGGATTCCCACTCAACCATACCAAAGTTATACCTCTTGATAACTTTAATAAGGTGCCACAAAGGAAAATTATTTTCAAGCTCTATGAGATAAGAAAAAAATTGTATGCTTGACACTCATAGACATTGTAAATGCAAGATAGTGTTGGGAATGGTCAAAGGGTTTTTTCTTAGTTCACTTGCAAGGTCTCCTCTTAGGGAACATCATGCCTAATGTCTCAAAGAGATCATAAGTGCGAATGGCCTCATCTTGTTTCCAAGAGAGGACAAGTGCAAGGTCTCCTCTTGGGAAACATTGTTCCTAATGTTTCCAAGAGAGGAAATCACAAGAAAAAGAAAATCAAATAATGAAATGTGAGTGGTTATGTATGCCCCCACTTTAAAGTGGTTGCTAACACCATTAATATGAGAAATTTCTTTAAAGTAGAAGAAGGAGAACATGAGAGCTTACTCAGAAAGCCCTATGCTAAGTCATATGTTTCCTTGAAGCTACATTATGAAAAAGTTAGTATGTCACATGTGATCCAACTTAAGGCATGTTGTCCACATCCCAAGCTTGATCTTATATGTACATGAAAAGTTAATGACTAGCCAAAGGAGGCAACAATAAGTGACATACAAGGACAAGGCTACGGAACTCCTTACCCCCACTTATTGTAGGACAAAGGTGAGAAAAAATGATTAAAGGGATGCATGTTGGAGTGAAAATCGATATCAATTAGAAGAATTAGGTGCTCCCTTAGAAGGAAGAATACCAAACTCCTAAAAATGTTGGATTTTACTACTCAAAGACTTACATTCGTTAGTGGAATGACCATGAACTCTATGATAGGCACAAAATGAAGTCTTATAATAGCATTTCTTTCAAATTCATGGAGGGAGAGTTATCAAGTTATCTTGGAGGAGTCTCGACAAGATACCCACTTGATCTATGGTAGAAGGTGGTCCTGTAGGTTGTGACAAAGATGTCGCTTGCTTAGATGTAAAAAATGTCATATCTATGCAAGATTGTTTAGATTGCGAGATTGTATTCTCCCATTTATAGGAGGGTGTAAAATCTAACAAATTCAATTCATTAGTGCTTTGCGAGATGACATTGACATTAAGTGAAGAGTGCGTTGTTTGTTTCATGTTTTTCAAAGGAGAACTATCAATACCTCTAGTGTTGAGGAGTTCAAGATTTTTTATAGTTAAAGTTGAATTAGAAGAATTTTATATGAGAGTGTTGACATTGGGTGAAGGCTTGGTGATTTCTATTAAAGGAAAATAACCAATACCTTGAGTTGTTTATTGTGTGATAGGATTGATAGGGTTGCAAATACCTTGTTCATTAGCACCACATCCTTTTCCACCATATCCAAGTTGTTTCATAAGATCATATCCTCATCCATAAAGCTTTTTTATTACTTTTGGAGTAGGTGGTTGTTCATTGTTGTGTTCATCTAAGTTTGTCATGTAATTTGTTTCTTTGTATAAAGTGGTTGAGGTGGATGCGTGTAATGGGCTATTTGAGTTTTGTGTTGTCATGAATACATTCTTGTTTCCCTCAATTGAATCTTTGTTTATGATATTATATTCATCCATGAGTGTTGGTGTGAAGTCTAAGTAACCCCAATCATCATCTAATAGTGTTGTGTGTTGTTCCTTATTTGGTTGTTATACAAGTTCCACATGTGTAGTTGATGTTGATGTGTTTAAGTGAGTTTCATTGAGTTTCTCAAGTTGTAAGACACTATAAGGCTCGGGATCGACATCAAGGGTGTATACGCCATTTTTGTAAATGTATTTCATTTTTCGATGGAGAGTGGAAGGAACACCTTTCATTGCATGAATCCACGGTCTGCCTAAGATAAGATTGCATGAAAATTCAAGAGGCATAACATGGATTTGTGTATTCAAGGTGGCCACTCCAACTATAAGAGGTATAATGATCACCTTGAGCAATTTCTTTTTGACATTTTAAAATCCCTTAATAGATAAAGAATTAGGTCGAATGGTCAATTGATCAATGCCAAGCCTATCCAAAAGGCTCACACTACACGCATTAAGGGAAGAACTAGTATATACAAGAGTTCTTGTGATCCATTTTTGTTTGTATTGTGCTATGATCATGAAAGGATCATTTTAGTTTTGCACATCCAAAGAGGGGAGTTCACTTTGGTGGAAAACAATGTTAGCATTGTGTCCTTGAATCATGACTGTTATGTCATTTGGTTGCACATTAGAAGGGATAGGAAATTTTTGTAAGGTTGTTTGAAGCATAGTGTGATAGGTAGGTGAAGTCTGAAGAAGGTACCAAAGAGATATCTTTGCGAGAGTGCTCTTGAGTTTTTCAACAAGATCATACTCCCTTAATCGAGGAGCAAGAGGAAAATTAGGCCGAGGTAGGGAAGTCAGGGTTGGTTGTTGTGGGGATGGATTGTTTCTAGTGTGATGTGTATAAGCAATGATAGTATGACTTAGTTGCTACAACACATTATTTTGAGGTGGGTAGAGGGTGAGTTTTGGTTTGTGTTGAGTTGAAGGTTGGTGTGATGGAAGATGAAGGATTAGTTCAGGTTGGTTTTAAGGTTGTTTTTTGTGTGAAGGGGGCTAAAGGATGAGTTGAGGTTGAATTATATTAAAATCTTGTAGTGAATGAGAGTCTAACATGGGCTCTTCATTTTCTTCTAAGGGCATAATATCATTATTGTCAATGTTATCCATGTCCTGTATCATGACATTCTCCTTAGGAGGAGAGTTGTTAGGAGAACGAAAAACCACATGTTCTTGACAAGTAAGGCTTGGTTCTTTCGAAATAACTTCATCTCAAATAAGGGATTTGTTAATGGTTGAATATGTTTGACTATTGATAGTGGGGAGGTTAGGGGAAGAGTCAATTTGATTGTCCATTGTCTCGAAGGTCTCATTCTTTTGTTCCATATTATCTACCCAAATAGGAGAGCTTGCAATATGGTCATCCAAGTTTGTAATGCCATCACAAGTGGGGGAAGCTCCAAGAGAAGGACAACGATGATTTTCAAATAGATTATCCCAAACGGTTGGAGCATTAGGGAATGGAGGGTCAAAATTCTCATGACTCTTAATAGGTATATCTTCTAACACCAACCTATCCTCATGACATCGAGGAGGGATATTTGGAGAAGGGAAATTTTTATGGTCATGGTTATGGAGACGAGGTAAGGTGATGTTTAGGAATGTTTCTATTATCTCATGTTCTTGTTGTCTAACATCTTCCAAAGGGGAAAAACCTAAGATGGAAAATCAAGACTCTCAATGCTTGTATCTTCCTTCACCAAGATACCTTCATCACTAATAGGAGAGGTATCAGGAGAAGAACAAGTATGATTGTTATGATTGTCTACACTACCATTCTCATCAATGGGCAATGTAATATTAAGGATTATAGTGTCAATGGTTTGAAAATGTTTCTTAATGACCTCATCATTGTAATCAAAATTGAACTCATAAGAGGGGATATATTTATGCAATCCATTTTTAACCAAATTAAAACCACACCTCTTGAAAGAAAACATGCATTCATGGAAAATTTCAATGCAATGACTTAAAATGAAATGTTTAAAAGCAATATTTTAGATGTGAAAGAAGGTAATTTTTGGATTACATTATGCATCAACCTAAAAGATGAAAGGTTGGAAATGCAAATTTCTAATTAAAAAATGCACAAAAGGAGCTAATTTAGACTAGATCTAATGAAATGCATGGTGCAAAAACTCATCCAACTGATATAGGTAGTTGATGGCAACAAACAAAAGCTTAAAAACAAGGTTTTTAGCTCTGTAAAAGGTGGTTTCAGTGCTAAACAGGGACTTAGTAGCCCAAGGTGGCGAATTAGTCCCAATAGGGATTTTTTCATAGATTTTTCAAAAAAATTGATTGATTTTGTATGTTTTTTGTGTTGTATAATGTAGTCCTAAGATGCAAATGCAAAGTTTCAGAGATTTTCAATGATTTAGGATGCAAAAATGCTCGTAATTGAAATGATTTAAAAAATGACTACCCTAAATTGATGTTTTTGACCTAAATGCATTAAACAAATGTTACCAAAACTTTCCAAACTTATAGTATATGATACTAGGAGGCTTAGAAAGAATAGAAATGAGGTTTCTAATTTTGTAACAGACAATGAAAAATTTGGATAGGGACTAAGTCACCTAGAATGGCGAATTAGTCCCAGTTAGGGTTTTTTCAAAATTTTCATAAATTTTTAATAGGTTTTGATGTTGTTTAAAATGTATGACTTGAATACTAAAAGAAAATATAGTTTTTAGATGCTTTTCAATGATTTAGAATGAAAAAATGCAAACTATGTGAACTTTCACTAATGCAAAATTTGAAAACCTTAGAATGCAAATTAACTAATACAAAATGCAATTCAACGTTACTGCAAACTAATTCTAGGATGATGAAGGATGCAAAATCAGAAAAGAGAAGTATTCTAAAGTTAGTTTCACCAAAATGTGGATAATGCTTTTGGATTTCCCTACTTTAGCTCCTTCTAGGGTTTTTCACCTAAAAGGAGAAAGGGATGGGGTCCAAAATGCAAATTTCTACACTCAAGATTAATGTAAATGAAATGTAATATGTCTAATTATGATGTAATAATGCACTAATATGAAGAAAAAAATGATTTAATGATGCAAAGCCTAAGAAATGTGAAGTGTTGGAAAAACACATTGTGATATGTAGAAAGATGAAATAGATGCAATAAATGACAAAAGAAAGACGCAAGACAGAAACTATGCACCTAGAACCTAATGAAGAGTTGATTGTGGATTACAAAGGCATCTAAAATTCTAGAAATTCTAAATTTTAAGCCAACTAGGACACTTACACCAGGCTGGGTGACTTAGTCCAAGATCAGGGAAATTGCAAAACTTTTGAAAAATAGGTTTAGTGGGGCTAATTCACCACTACTAGAAACTTGGTCCACTTTTAAATTTATAAAACTTCAAAAGTGGAAATGGAATCCCTTGGTCTGCACTCTGATTCCCTATAGGTGTCTACTTCTGAAACTCTGATTTTTGGGCCTAAAAGTGACTTTTTGTTGATATTTTAGCTTGGTCAACAAGGATATGTCTTCAAAAAGTCTTCAACCTAGTCATCAATGATCTTCAAACCCTCAAAGTGTCTAAATCTACAAACACACAATGGAAGAGAAAGAAATAGTGAATGTTAGGGCATGGGGGTTTGCCTTGGTCAAACCCCTTTTTAGGTAACTAAGCCAAATGAAGAAATAATATAATGAAGCATGAAACAATGGAGTTAATACCTTGCCATGATGTTTTATCTTGAATTTCCACAACAAAATATGAAGAATCTTCCCTTGAATGTCCTTGGAAGCTATCTTGATGACTTGCAATGGTAAAACCCTAGTTTTCTTGACCTAAGAACATGATGAATGATGGATGAATGATGATGAGGTATGAAATTAGGTCAAATGAGAGGGAAAATCCTATATTTATACACAATTATTCCCTAATACCTTATCACGGGCCAACCTTAGGTCTTAAGAAATAAAAACCTAAAAGAAATTTAAATTTATTTTGATTTTTGAGCCAAATGGGACTAAGTTGCCACCAATGGAGACTTAGTCCACTTGGGAATTTTTAAGTGGATTTTTGGAATTGTGATAATTTAAATAATGTTTATCGGGTTCTTTTTCAACAAGACACTTAAGTAAGTCCTGTAAGTGTATAAAGGGCCCATTTGAAGCATAGGAAAGGTGTAAATATTGATGACAAGCCTAGGAAAGTGTGAAAGTTTGTTACAAGACTTTACAACATTTTGAAATACATCTTGGTAAGGTTATTTAGGTGAATTATGATATTATGGTATTATAAAATTGTGAAGATGTGTTACAACACCTTACAACACCTTTACAAGACATCAATAAATACATTTTATTATGTTTGCAAGGGTCTAAGACCTAATGTGGATGTGTAAAACACCTCACAACACCAAATAAAGGCCTAATTAATTCCAAATTTTCATCAATTATTCCCATATCAAGCAAGCAAAAAGGGATAATTTTTTCATGTTCAGAACCACTAAAAAAGAAGGGAAGTCACTAACCTCATTTTACCAAAGTTGTCAAGGCATGGATAACAATTGTCCTTGCCTCATCCTGGAGAAACAATTAGTCCCCATGTTTTTGGAAAACCTTAATGTAGAATTGATGAGTGGTCTTCAAATCCAATGTTGCACAACCTTTGAGGATATCATTGAGAAAGGTTTCCTTATTGAAAATGCTCTTATCACAAAGGGACTAGTCAAAATGCACAAAGAAACTCCAAAGTAAAGCAATGACAAAGGAAAATTTTGGTCCTAAAACAAGAATGTCACCAATGATGGAGTTGTTGGTGCTAAGGTGATAACTAAAGTTCCTACCATTCACCTCAAAGGTCCATCCACATAAAGCACCTCAAACTTATCAAATTCCCAAATAGAAGGTCAAGATGAAACATTTAACGTAGTCCAAAGAAACCAACAACACAAAGGACCTCCATGCAATAAGAGAACATATACCCCATTGGGTGAACCCATTGAATTAGTCCTAAAGACATTTTTACAATCCACTGTCATCCAATTGCCAAACATCAAGAACTATGAACCCTCATTGATCATTTCTTATTGGTGGAAGGAAAACAAATATTGTGAATATCACTGGGGAAAAGGACATAAGACATCTTAATTTTGAACACTCAAAAATATCATTCAAGACCTCATCGAACAAGGAATCATTTTAGTAGAAGATTCACAAAGCAAGACAAATGTTGATCATACCAAACTCTCATGTAAGATCATGACAAAGGAAAAGCCTCTAGTTCAAGGAACAATAATAATGCTAATTATACCTGTGTCACACATGATTACAACACTATTTTGCACCACATACAAGCATTTGATGATAATTTTTCCACCATTTCCATAAGTAAGAAAAGATTGGAGTGTGTTGTCACCACTCATAGAGCCAAGGTAACTCTACAAGTGGTTCCTTCCAATCCACTACCAAAATCCTAGTACAATATCCCAGAACAGGTAGGGAAGAGTCTCGCTTAGATTTCTATTTTGGAACTCCTTCACATATCTCCTCAACATAGAGCTATCCTTGATAAATCCTTGCAGGAAGCATCTATACCCACTGACCTAAATGTCAAAGAATTTTAGGCCATGGTTGGATACCTAGCTATGCCACATCATGTCACCTTCTCTAAAAAATAATTTTCCACACAAAAGCTAGATCATAATGATGCCCTACACCTTGAATTCTATGTCAATAAACATAAGATTAGATGAGTCTTGGTAGATGGTGGAGTAGGTTTGAACATTTTCTCTTTGAAATTGGTAAAAGTATTGGGATACTCTAAGAATTGCATAGATAAAACTAAGAAAATTGTTATCAAGCCTTATGATGATGTTGAATGTTCATTTGAAGGATTAATTTCACTTCTCGTAAGAGTTGGTACAGCTATGAAAAACACAATGTTTCATGTCTTGGATTTGGATTTACACTACAACCTTATCCTTGGCCACCCATGGATTCACACCATGAAGGCCACACCAATGCCTCAAGTTTCCACATAATGGAATTGAAATTACTATTCCTGGCAATCTTGATCCTTTTCAATAGTTCACTAACCTAAAAGGAATTGTTGAGAACCAAGTGCCCATAAATTGAGAGGCCTCATCTTTCATCTCTCCCCACTACATTGATCCATTTGACCTTATCAAAACATCCACTCTATTCACCACACCAACTGAACCCAAAATCTTGATTCAAGATAAAGGATGTGGAGAATACAACATGAAGAGCCTCTTTTGCATTGGAAAGTTTCCTAAATCACCAAATTCTTATGGCAAGTCAAATCTCATGCATCCTGAGGTTATCATCCACAATCCTCCTACCACCTTCACTAAATGGGGGGAGTTAGCCAAAGAATATTTGGATGACCACATCTATACATGGTTGTATAAAGAAGAGGAGGAAATAGAACCTAATCAATTGCTAGTTGAACAATATCCAAAAGCATTCCTCCTAATGAAGCAAAAAGGATATGATGGACATAGTGGCCTTGGTGTAAAGCATAGAAAAAGTGCCTTAACCTCACTCTTGGCCTCTGCTTGCAGAAGACCTCTAGAGTCATGGTGGTTGAGGACAAAGATACATATGCTATATGATTCATTATCGATATACTTCTTTATATTATTCTTGTATGGCTTGCTTATCCAATATGAACATGTATAATTAACTTCATGGATGTAATTTTTGTATTGATACAAAACTTATACTTGTAACATTGAAACGGATGTAATGTAACACCCTACTAGTGTATGAGATTTGTACTTCATTCTTGTAACTTTGCTACTGTGCAATTATAGATATTTTATTTAATATATGCTTTACTTTCCTTATTTGGAATAAGCATTGCTTTATATTTTTAGTATGTGAATTTTTTTCCCATTACATATGGTATCAAAGCATAAAGGGTTCAACTCTTGGACCCTAGGTATCTTTGCAAGATTATATATAGGATATGTTAGTAATAATATGTTATTTCTTATGTTAGAATAGAGGGAACATCAAGAACACGAGAGCGAGTCAACAAAACAAAACATAATGAGAGGCCCAGGTCATCAAGTGAAAAAGAAAAACTTAAAGAACACAAGGAAAAGGGGGTGAAGGAGGATAAAAGAGAGGACTCAAAGATGTAGGTGGAAGTGCTTAAGCATATTCGCCTCAGAAAGAAGAAAAATAAAAAGGAATAAAAAATGAATAAGAGGGCCAAAAGTAAACCTTCGGCCCACCAGGAAATTTTTCCTATTGGATGTGGTCGAAGTGCAACCATGCTAAATGAAAAGGAGATTAAGGAGTTTTCACAATTTAACCCAACCTCCAAATATGTAAACCTTGAGTCCGAAGAGGAAGAGGAACCAGAAGAGTTTCCCTTATCTGAGAATGATATGTAAATTTTTTATGTTTGGAAAAACAAGAACTTCTATATAGAATAAGGATGTCATAATCCAAAAGTAAATAAAATGAGACCTTGTAAATATTTTGGGAAGATTCAATGGTATTGTGTTGATTGATATAAAGTACAATACAAGTAGTTGTTTGGAATAATCTTCCATTATGAATGCAATTAGAAGTTTAGAAGACTTGTTTGCTTGAGCCAAGATTGCTAAGACATGGTGAAAAACCATGAAGTGATGGTGTAGGAATAGAGAAATATTGTGAGTAAAGAGATCTCTTTGAGGACATAAAGGGTGAATGAGTTTATTGCAAAAGGGAAAAAGTTACAAGATTGCTAGAGGAAAAATGAAAATATTATGATAAGTAGGAAAAGAAAAATCACATACAACCAGTAAGGGTTTAAACTTTAGATGATCCTTTAAGGAAGAAGAGAATCCAAGATGGGTGTTTCAAGGGAAAGGATTTCTACAATGATAATGGTATAGACTATGAGTAAGAAAATTTTCAAGCAATTCCTTTTCTTTTCCTAATTAGGATGTGAGTATGAATCCATGTGATGTTTGGAGAATGCAAGTTAAGTTGCCTTAAGGGTCTTCAATATTGACCTAGGAAAGAAGTTGCTTGGATAAGTTACCATGATTAGCCTTATTGAAAAGGTAGGAGTTATTGATATTGTGGAATCTTATGAGTCCTATATGCTAGATTTATATTAATGATATTTATAATTATACACTTTGTGCAAGTGATGCATCATGCAAGTCATGCACTATCCATATATTGTGTGATTAATGCACTTATGATTGTGTTATATTTCGTGCAGGTAATGCACTCAAGATTCTTCCCTTATTGTGCTTGAGATTGTATACATACCTTGTGTGAGAAACACACTTAATAATTATTGTTTTCACATATCATGTACATGTGTAGTATTCTTAAGTAAATTATTATCTTCATGCAAGTGATGCACCTTGAGATAGTACTCATACTTTTTATGAATGAGAACTTTATGTAATTATTGTGTGTGTATTGCATTAATGCATTATCCATATGAGTGATGTATCCCTAAAAACTAGGAAATGATAATCCCTCTTTGTTGTGAGAGTAAGGTGTTTAGATACCTTGGGTTGCAGATGTTTGTTAGTGTATTACTATGTGTGCCATTGCATGGTGATTTTGATTTCCCTTAATGGGATGCAACTTTTGTTTTTTGGCATCTCCAGTGATGTTGGTTCCGTTAAATAAAAAGTATCTCATGTCTTGTGTAACTAGACTCTTAGAAGACTCGTTATTTTCCATGATTGAATGCATTTTCCTACTTACCTCAGATTTTTGGATCGAGGTATAGTTTAGTATTGTACTCCCTCTCTTGTGACTAGAGTTAGTTATGTAGTTCATGTCTTCTGTAACTTGTGAAATTTGATATTATATTTTATTGAATATGATTAGTTTAATAAATGTTATGATATTGCTATCAGGATTCAACCATGTAGTTTCAAGTCAAACTCATTGACCCATTTTTCACAATACCTCCTACTTATCAATTAATAAATGTTGTCAATGCCAACAATGAATTTTTATTTGTGTTTATGAGTAAGTATAGCCATCAAATTTTTGATACTTATTTATCTTGTGACCTTTATGGTCATGTGTGAATTATTATTGAAATTGTGTGCATTTTATTCCTTATTGTTGAAATTGACTTTTCTTTCCCTTGGTTTTGATTTACTTTCTTAACGATGGCTATGCTTGAATGTTTTAAACTATTGGTCAAGTTTCATGTTATGTTCTCTATCGTGACCATGATAGGCCTCTGATGGATTGTATGAGGGAGTAGAATATGAAAAATTTACTAGTTCTTGGTGTGTATGTTGCTAAAATTGTGATAGATTGAAATTCCTTGATTCGTTGTTAGAAGAAAGTGATTATTGTGAGCAATGTCAAGAAAGTCTTGAAACAATTGGGTTGCTATGGATCAATTGATGTGAGTATATTACTAATTAGTGTGGTTGTCATGTATAGATAGTAAAATAGGATGTGAAAAGGAATTTGAGTATATGCTCAAATTTTGATTCCTAATTATATGTGTCCATGAGATATGAGAGAACTCATTTTGTATATGATGAAATAGCAAGTAATGGTAGAAAGAATGTTAGTTGAGAAAGAAAAGTAGTTGTGAAGTGGACTTTAGTTAAAGATGGATAAATGTCGATATTGGCATGGTGTGATGGTTTATAGGTGGCATTTTTGTTCTTGCCACCAAGGTTCAAACCCCGTTGGGGTGGTATTGTTGAATGGTTGTATCCGGTTCATAGCTCCGGTCAAAAGCGTTTACCCCTTGAATAAAAAAAAAGTTAAAGATGGATAAATAGAGAAATAAGGATAACAATTCTAAAGGCTAAACACAAGAAAATGAATAAGTGATAGAAGACAAAGTAAAGATAGATATGAAAGCAAAGGAAATAAAAATTTGTATGAATAGGATATAAATTTCTTATGACTGTATGAAGGATAGGATGTGGAATATTGTAGTAGCATGAAGTTGAAATGGATGAATGAAAAGAATAAAATGGTCAAGATAATATTGCTATAAGTTGAAGGTGAGAAGAAATATTTGAGATAAGAAGATTTTTGTGGGAATGGAAGGAATAGATGAGGTTGAAGGAGTTGATTGGAGTTAACATATAGAGTGTATTACTAATAATTGAGGAAAAGTGTTGCAGAACTGCAAAGGGATAAGGGAGTTTATTGGATGGTAAGTTAAGCTAGAAAAAACCAATATTTGGTAATGGAAGTAAAATTATAAGGATAGAGAAGGATGAGTGTAGATTGGTTGAGGAAATTGTATCAAAGGAAAATTGATAGTGAGTATCCTAGTCTCAAAGGAGTTGTATGCACGATGGTTGATTTTGACCTAGTTGGTGCATTGTTGGAGATCTGTTTATTGTTTTGAGACCTCAACCTAGTGTTGGTTAAGAGGATTAATCTTTTGTGAATATGTTGTGTTTTGTCAATATTGTGATAGTTGATATATGCTTTCATGTGTTTATGATGGACTATGATTTATGCCTCGTCTAGTGGGCATCAAAAGTGTGATTAATTTCCTTATGCTTGAATGTTGTGATGCCATTCTTTTATGCTCTGACAAATAAGCCATATGTCACTTGGATGTAATTAGATGGTAGTTGTACCATGTGTTGTTATATGCATAAGTATAAGAAAATGTACCATGTATGTGGTGTGCATAATTGGCATACTTTACAAGTTCAAAGTCTAGGGGTGGTGCTAGTAGAGCCCACTAGGATTTTGGAGAGGCGAAATGTTAAGTTGTGGATCTGTGATGTTGTGCAGTATAGGGTCCAGTTGGACCAATATTTGGTGAAAAGTGCAACCTAGGAAAATTCAGAGGATATTGATATATCATTCCTACATCTAAGAATTTAGCATACTTTTATTTATGCATATTATGACTTTTATTATATATACTAGATGTTTTGTAATAAGAAGTCAAGGCGATGTCTCTTCCAAGTGGGGAAGGATTTCATGTCTCAAACTTTGATGCTACTTGAGTTTACTTTATGTAGAACTGATCTCTGGATTATTGTGTGGTAGAATAAATATTATGCTATTTTGAAACATAAAATAAGTGAATGATTATTTTATTTTGGAAAAGATGAAATGCAATGAATATTATTTTATTTTGAAATGATGCAATGTAGAAAATGTTATTTTGGAATGATAAATTATATTGCTTCAATTTATTTTGGACACTAATCTATTAATGGGTGCCTGACTTTTCATGAGTTGCAAGTTGTCAAAGACCAAGGGTGTGATTAAGGTAGAGGAGGCTAGCTACCTAGCAGGGTTAAGATGGAATGGTCTCTCTCGCACACACAAACACTTAGTAATAAAATAGTTGCATTGGAATTTCATTTAATTAATCATATTATATTGTTTCTTACTTTATAGTTGGTTATTTAATTAATTGACTAGTGGTAAAAATTAAATGCACATAGAAAATAGAAGGAATAGTTTTCATTCATTTCAATTCTTGATTTTATTTCAAGGTTAAATTATTATTATTTATCGTTTTGTGGATAAATGGGATGTGTGGCTAATAAATCATATTTTCTATTAAAAATTAGTTTTATTGGATAAATTTGAAATAAATCATAGAAAAGAAAGCAATATTTTTGAAAACAAAATAGTGAGATAGAAAAGAATAGAAAATTAGAAAAATAGAAGAAAAGAAGTTAAATTTACAAAATAAAACATATAGACAAAGAAAAAAAAAGATAGAAAAAAGAAAGAAAATAATAAAAGAGAATAATCTCTTATTCTCTTATCAACAAAAGATTCATTCAAAACACTAGATTCATTTTTCTCAAATTCTAATCTCTAAAACAAAAACAAAAAAAAAAGTAATTGTGGAGTTAGGAAAATTGGGCTAAGTAGAAGAAAAACATTGGGAAAGAGAGGAGAATAAGAAGTGAGCCAAAAAGGATAGCGTTATACCAAGATTTTATTCAATTTCAATTGTATTTAATCTTAGTTTGTGTGAATAATTTTTTTGAACAATCTTTGTTTTTGTGTGAAAGGCTAAATCTCATTATTGAAATTAAATTGATTATGTCTTTTGAAGTTAAACTTCTATAATTCTATATGAAAATAATTATTTTCATGATTGTACCAGAACTACATGTTATTATTTTTTCATAATACACACACACACACACATATGCATATATTTATATATATTAATATTTAATACTTTGTAAATAACACTGTATATTAACATTTTATATATATAATCTGCTGAATAGAAAATACAAATTACATTTTAGAGTCATTGTTATTTTTGTTTGAAATCAAAATAAAGAACAATGAAAATATACTCAAGGAAATTTAATAGTTTTATATAGCCTTTGGCTGTATGAGAGGGAAATGCCATGGAGAGCAAGGGTCTTCCACAAGTTGTAACTTGTGGAAAGGGTATTTCCCTTCCATAGTGGTTGCTCCTATAGGAGCTATCGGCCCTTACACCTGATGTAATGAAATTTGAACCTTTGTTAAGTTTTTAACTTGCCTTGTTGGGTATTATTTAGTGACTATGTTTTTCTGAGAGGTTGATCTACGAGTGTATATATATACATATATATATACACATACACACATACATACATACATACATGTATATATATAAACTTATGTATAATTGCAGTATATATTGTTATTTTTAAATGATATGTTTCTAAATATATGTGTATATATGTATATATACATATATGTGTATGAGCAAGGTTTATTTTCTAAAATGAATATTTATATTTATATCTGATTTAGAAAGTACTCGGTTTTGGAATATATAAATATAAATTTGTATTTTTAGATAGAACCATTTTAATTTGGGAATTGTTTATATAGAATGAATTATTAGAATTTTAGTGCACAAATAGAAGAATATATTTATACATATATTTGCAATTTTCACTTAGATTGTAGGTAAATTGATTGAATTGAGTTAATTGATGGATCCAAAATTAAATATAAACAAAATATTTATCTTATGGATTATTTCATTTTCATTAGATTTGTAAGATAGAGGGACAAACAAACTAATATAATGAACTTGGAGTAGAAAGTGTGTTTCTGAAAGAACTCATTAATTAGAGAATGTTTGAAACTTAAACAAACTTATGAGATACTTTATTTATTATTTCTATGGAATTAATTCCAAGACAAGATGTCGAATGTGGGCTCCCAAAGATGGTAATTTACTTTTTCTAAATTACTATTTTTCTTATTATTTCTTGGCCAATCTACTGTACTAGTGAAATAGATGACTTTTGAAAATCCTAGATTATATGTTATAAATGTCTCTACCACGTCATGTATGCAAGAATTATGTTATTCTAGATTAGGAATGCATATAGGCATTAGGCACACATCGAGAGATCCCCTCCTACTTATACCATTCTAGGTTGCTAGGCTCCTCATGCAGGCTCGGTGCTTTCTTCATGTTAGGAAGAAACCCAGGGAAGTTCATTACTTCATGGTTTGGTGGAAAAGCACCTTAACCTCACTCTTGGCCTTAGCTTGTGGAAGACCTCTAGAGTCATGGTGGTTGAGGATAGAGATACATATGCTATATGATCCATTATGGATATACTTCTTTGTATTTTTCTTGTATGGCTTGCTTAGCCAAATGAACATGTATAATTAACTTCATGGATGTAATCATTGTATTGATACAAAACTTATAACATTTAAATAGATTTAATGTCACACCCTACTAGTGTATGAGATTTTCACTTCATTATTGTAACTTTCTATTGTGCAATCATAGATATTTTATTTAATATATGCTTTACTTTCCTTTTTTGGAATAAGCATTGTTTTATGGAATACTATTTTTAGTATGTGTGATTTTTTCCCATTAAATTGGTCTAAACAAATATTTGATAGTGGAACCCTTACTACCTCCTAAATTACCAAAGTATAGAGGGTTAGGGTTTGTACCAGTAAAAGTGAGTATTCTAGATAATGGGTTGCCTTCAAGTGAGATCATTAATGCTTCAAATGAAATCGAGACATTTAAGGACTACTATACCGACTTTGATTCCAATAATTGGGAATGGGGTTTCAATAAATCATTCAGTGACTATGACCTTGAGGAAACATTTAGAGAACCTAGTGAGCCTACCTTTTAGGAAAGATTCAATCAAATGTTTAAAATTGGTCCCTCGTAGAACTTTCCAAATCTAAAATAAAAGATTCCCTTACAAAAGGAAGCTTGGATCAAAATATTTTGGGAACCTGATGACTTTACCTCTATCTTTAACTTATCTTCCTAAACCATGACCCTTGATAATTCTAATGATGGCTTACCTCTCGTATACTTACAATTAATAGACTGGGACCAACAAGGACCACCAAGTTTAGACACATTCGACAATGATGAAGCAATTGTTGAGTTCATGGGACTTCATGAAGGAATACCAACTAGGGATCATAAGGTTGGATTTTTCATTGAACTTAGTATTGTAACATACTTTGGTGAGGCTATCATTCCTCTAGTTGCGAAAATGAAAATGAAAAAAGTAAAAAAAAAAGGAATAGGTCTTTAGGTGAAAATTGAAAAGCATCTATTGATCATGAAAATGTATAAATAAAGGACGTATCTGAAGGTGGAAACCTCTCTAAGGAACCTAAGGATGGAGGATTAGATAATATCCCTATAGATCAAGAGAAATCATCATTGCTCATAGAAGAGATAGAAGAAGTGAAGATTGGGACATAAGATAATTCTAGAATGATACAACTTACAACATCTTTGACCACTAAGGAGAAACGTGAGTTTATAGCAGTTTTTTTAGAGACACAAGTTAATTTTGCATGGTCATATGTTGATATGCTCGGGTTGGACCTCAAGCTTGTTTTACATCACTTGCCATTGATACCAAATGTCAAACCACACAAATAGAAGCTAAGGAAAATGCACCTGCAGATTGCACTCTTGGTCAAGGTTGAACTAAAGAAAATTTTGGATGTGGGAATCATACACTCTATTGATTATGCAAATTGGATATCTAATCTTGTTCCTATCACAAAATTGAATGGTCAAATTAGAGTATGCATGAATTTTAGGGATCTTAACAAGGCTTGTCCTAAAGATGATTTCCCCTTACCGAATATTGATATTATAGTGGATCACACTAGTGGATATGAAATGCTATCACTTATGGATGAATTCTAAGGCTATAACTAGATAAGGATTTCTCCTAAAGATCAACCAAAGACAAACTTCACATGTGCTTGGGGAACCTTCTGTTGGAATGTTATACCATTTGGACTTGAGAACACTGGAGCTACATATCAAAGAGCCATGACTACCATTTTTGATGATTACATGCATGTACTTATGGATGATTATGTCAATGATCTTCTGGGTATGTGCAAGATCATGATGGACCAAAAAGTGGTGATGTGATGAGTATGTATAGGGTATGTGGCTGACTAATTTTTTTTACCCAAAATTGATGAAACAAAAAGGGTTTTTAAAGGAGATTCTCAACTTTCCACCAATATGAATTATGCTTTACTTTGAATTTAATAAATAATTATGATTCATTTTCTATTTGAATTATGACTAAAGTCCTCATTGATAGATTGATTGAAAAACATATATAGCTTTCAAATGGTATCATATTTTTTGAATCCAAAACATGTGTCACATTCTATGCTTCGTATACTATAGGATTTATAAAAAAGTTGAATTTCATGAATTTTTGACCAATTTAAGGTGGTCAAACATACAATTTTTTATATTTTGTAAAAGATTTAATAAAAAATTCATAATTAATTATTTACTTGGAAAAAAATTATAAAAAATATGCATCACATTGAGACATAAGTCCTATACTTATATCTAAAATCTTATAAAAAATTATTAGCATTTTATTGTGGTTAGGGTGGTCAGACACACACCCGCTTCTTATTTTTTCCCTAAAATTTAAGTACTACTGCATTGAAATTTCAATTTTTTACCAAATATAATTTGTTTTTTAAAATAAACTTAGTAATTTAGAAACTACATTCAATTTGCTATAGATTCTATTGTTACATATTTTTGAAATAATATAGAGAATTTATTCAAATTTTTATGTCAAGTTGCCTAACTCTAATTTTTCTAAATTTTTCACCATTTAAGGGCCTATTTTTTCCATAATGATCCTACACATACCCTTCTCTCAAAATTTGTAGAAAGAAGTTGTCACCTAATAGTCTTAGATAAGATTTTCACATGACTTGAGAAACACAAACTCAGGTGAAATCCAAAGAAATGTGTTTTTGAGGTCTAATTGAGAAAACTTTTAGGATCTCTCATAGAAGAATAGAGGTTGATCCTACAAAAGTAAAAGCTATCTTAAGCATGTCACTACTCACTAACATCAGTCAACTAAGGAATTTACAAGGAAGATTGCAATCAATTTGTAGGTTCATTTCCCAACTAGTAGATAAGATTCATCCATTTCGATATTTGTTATGAAAAGGAATTCCCTTCATTTGGACAGAAAAATGTTAAGAATTTGATTAAATTAAGCATTATCTATTGAATCCACTAGTTTTTATGGCTCCAATTGATGGGAAAAAATTGATATTGTATGTAACAACAACTACAGGAGCATTGGGGGAATTATTGGCACAAAAAGATTATGATGGAAAAGAATGGAAATTTACTATACTAGCCATACCTTGGTTGGATATAAATTAAACTACAACCCTATTGAATGAGCATGCCTAGCAGTTGTGTTTGAAACCTAGAAATTTAGATATTACTAGAGACAAAGATTTTGGCACCTGAATTCATCCATAAAAGAAGGTTTGAATTCTAATGTACCCCAATCATCACCTAATAATTTATAGGCTAAGTCAATATCTTGTTTATTGGTCTCAAGAGGTTCTATGTGAGATGTTGATTTAAAGTGTTAAGAGGAATCATTGTTCCTTTTTCAAGTGGTAAAAAACTTTCAGGCTTGGGGTCTATTACAATTAATAATTTTTTTTGTTATAGACATATTTATTACTTGATGGAGGGTCAAAGGTACTGCATGCATCTTATGAAACCATGGCCTTCCCAAAAGAATATTGTAGGCAAGATCATAGGGAATGAAATGAATAGGATTTTGTAAGGTAACTACTTTGACTGTAATAAGTAAAGTGATTACATTGAGTGGTTGCTTTGTAGTGTTGTTGAATCCCCTAATAGATAAAGAATCAGGTATAATTTGTGATTTATCCACACATAACCTATCGAGGAGTTTTACACTGCACACATTAAGAGTAGAGCCATTATCAACAAGGGCTAATTTTATGCTTGTTGTATTATATTGAGAAATTATCATAAAGGATTCATTTTTCTTCCTTAATTCTAATAGAGGTAGCTCATTTTGATGAAACGTAATGTCTACATTCATTGTATCCATTCCTTGCATAAGAGTTGCCACATCAATTGTGTTTGTACTAAGATGAACCACTATTTGTTGTAATTCTATTTGGAGCATAGAATGATACCTTGAGGAATTTTGAAGAAGATCCCAAAGGGATATTTTGGTGGGAGTGCTCTTAAGTTGCTTGATAAGATCGTACTCTCATAATCGGGGAGCACTTGGTAGTGTGGTATTGGGAAAAGGTGAGGAGGTAGAGGTTAGTTGTGGTGGTTTGAGATTACTTCAAGTCTAATGTGTATGGGAAACAACATCGTGCATAGGTGGGTAAAGGGTAAACTCATGTTTAGGTGGGGTTTGAGGTTGATGTGAAGGTGGATAAAGGACAATTTGAGGTTGAATGACATTGACATCTTGTGTTTTCAATTGCTCACAACAAACCTTAGTGGATTTCTTTTGTAAGATGAAGTCCTCAAGGGCTTCATCTAACTTATCAAAGTCATCACTACTTAAAGGTTTGAGAGATGATTTGTCATTAATTGGTTTAGGTTTTTCATCAAAATCCTTTAGTGAAGGAACCTAGAGAGAGGAGACCTTGTAAGGTTTCATCTAACCTATCCAAGCCATCACTAATAAGAGATTTGGATGATATAGTTTGCCTAAAGTGAATCATTTTTTTGGCTAGTTCATTGGATTCTTTAATGTTTTTTTTGTGGTTTCTGATGAATTTGATATAAATGAACTAGGAACTGATGTTGAAAATGAACATTAGAAAAATATAATGCTATCCATAAGTGTCATGAAAGTAAATAATTCTAATGAAAATGATTTGAATAGAACATAAAATAACTTGACAAAATTAGAAAAGTAATTGTGACAAATAGAAAGTGGAAAACAAGAAATTGAATTTTGAAAACAGTGATGCAGAAAGTGTACTGGGACTGATTTTCCCAATATGGTGAATGAGTCCTAGGAGTGGTATTTTGAATAATTTTCTATTTTTTTTTAATTTTTTCTATGTTTTTAGGTCTATACAATGTTAATCTAAGGTTCAAATACATAATTTGAATAATTTAAATGATTGGCAATGCAATAATGAGGCATATATGATGCTTTTACTAATGCAATGTTTGAAAAACATAGGATGAAAAAATGTTAATGAAATCTATCTCTAGGATGAAAATTCATTAAAAATTAGAAGTAAGAAATGTTCTAAATTTAGGTTCACCAAAATGGAGACAGATTTTGGCACCCGAATGCTTTATGCTCCTTTTAGGGTTTTCATCTAAAAGGAGATAAGATTGGAGCCAAAATGCAATGCTCAAATTCAAAGAGGGATGTGATATGAATGTAATATTCCTAAATGAAGTAAACTAAATACAAAAACTTAATGAAATAGATCAGTTATTGAATGTAAACTAGAAAATGTAAAGTGCTAGAAAACACCATGTTGTTTACAAAAGACCTAAAAAGATGAATAAAAATGCAAATAGAACAAAATAGAAAGCTACAAGACTTAATGTGTGTACCTATAAACCTAATGAAGTCTAGAAAATACTCTAAAAAACTAGAAATGATGAATTTTTGACTAACTGGGACTCATTCATGACCTTGGGCAAATTAGTCCCAGGCTAGGGTTTCTACCCAAAATCTTGTTTCTACTAAAAGGGTACCTAAATCTTCACTTTTATCTAATAGAAACCTCCATTGGGACTCATTCACCATCCATGGTGAATTAGTACTTTTTCTATTTTCTAAAAATTCAAGTTTCATATCTATACTTTGGCACCTGCACAACACTTTTTGACGAAAACCCGGATCTAAATCTCTGAAAATACACCTACAAAACAACTTTAAATTTATTTTCTAATGGGTGGTTTTCCTTGGTCAAACCCCTAATTTGATAGTTAAACCTTTAATGGATAAAATCTACACAAAACCCTAGCCCTAAGAGTGTCTAATACTAGGAAAATCTGAAGTAAGACAAAACCTTATTCTAATGTGCTAGAATAAGATAAGTAAATGGAATTTGAATGATGCAAGACTTAAATCCAAGAAACCTTACAACATTTCAAATGAATTTAAATGATATGCAAACCTTAAATATGAAGATAGAGAGATAATGGAATATGGAATCACCTTGAAAACAAGTCATAAGGTGTGATTTGATGGCTAGTTGCATCTCCTCAACCTAGATTTCTCCATGATTCTCTATAGGCATCCATGATCAACTCTTTGTAATGTTGGATCTTGAATGAGAAGTGAGCTTGAAGACTTGAAAAAACCCTATCCTACTGTCCAAAAGCTTCAACTTTGTTGTAGAAGTGCTATTGAATCTTCTTGTGAAAGATATTTTGCTCTTGACTCTTGATTTTGCTTTGTAAAAATAAATAGGATATGTAAAAAATGACCTAAAAACACATATTTATAGGAAAAAATACCTAATTGGTCATTATTAAGACCTAAGATGCCAACATCAACTAAAAAATTGAATTAAGTTGGTGAATTTCCTGCTTAAAATAAAAATTCCCCCAAAAGCTACTCATTCGCCACCCTTGGAAAATGGGTCCCACCTGAGGGGACTCATTCGCCCAAGGTGGCGAATGGGTCCCACATGAGGTTTTCAAAGGTGGGGTTTTTGAGATATGAATGATTTAAGAATTTTTTTTGGGATTTGTATCATTTCTAACTAAAATTGACCTCTAGATCAAAAATAATGAAGATTAGGAACCTATAAATGTAATTTTTAAGAGGTGATTGATATGACTAAATTAGGTCACAAATTCTATTTTTTACAAAGTAATAAAATTTTCATGTCCACAGTTAGCCCCCACTTTATCACCCATATGAATCTACATGGATATGTAAGCTAAAGGCTCCAAATAGTATACTTTATTTGTACACAAAACAATACTCATTCAAAAGATAGGAGAATGAAGCCCCCAATGTAGTTATCAGCAAAACCACAACATTAGGAACCGCATCCTACTACAAAAATTTGTTAGTTTTCCAAAAATTCTTTTATCTAACTTCTAGAAATCAAATTCAAGGATAGATGTATGCCCCCCCTTGATTTTGCTTGCTTTATGGAGGTGGAATCAAGGTAGCAGTCTAGCCATATTGAATAAGGAACATCATACTATACAACATTTCCAATTACCATGTCACATAACAATAGATAATGAATGATGTCGAGTGAAAAATCATGATTTCAATGCATCAAATTGCATTGAAAATGAATTTCTGTAGCTCCCATTATGTTGTTGTGAAGAAAAAGTATTTTATTAACTCTTAAGATAGAAAATAGCCTATTTTAATGCATAAGAGTAAAAGTAATGAAAATAAGTTAAAAGAAGTAAAGGATAGTAATTTTTCACTTACTATTTCATTTTACCTTCTTGTAGCTTGAGAGTGATGAGTGAGATGAGAAGATGTCGAGTAGATGGGATTAGAGGCCTTCACAAATGGATGTGCTTCAAGACTAGGTGGCATGTAGTGAGCTCTATATCATGAGGTGAGTCAATTATATGACCTTTGCTTGGTGATTTGGAAATTATTTAATGATTTTTAATGGATTTATAGGTTAAGTTAGGATCTTGGAATATTTTTTGTAAAGTGTCCCCTTTGTTTGCAAAGTGTCCTATTTGTTCACAAAGTGTCCCTTTTGTTTGCAAAGTGTCCTAAAAGGGTTCTAAAGCATCTAGGGCCTTTAGAAAAGCACACTAGAAGAACTTTAGGACACTTTCATATTGAATAATGTAAAAAATAAAGATAATAGATGAATTTTTAGAGCATATTGTTGTGATTTTGATAGGTACCTACCTGGTCACAACAATGGCTAGGGAGGAGATAGTTAAGATTTTTGAGAGACCTAGCCCCACACTATTAGTAGAGGAGATAGAACACCTATAGGAGGTTGGAATATATTGGGCATACCTTATGCTCCCATGAGATACCATGATGTCATGCTAATGGCTCTGTGCAAGCACTAGAATTCTAACACATGTACATTTCACTTCCTAGCCAAGGAGATGACCATTACCTTAGAGGATGTATATTAGATTCTTTGATGGCCAGTTTAGGGAGAATGGGTGTGATTCTAAGGAGATTGGTCATTTCACGAGTGGAAGGTCGACATGTAGTATTTCCTTGACAGACCTATTCATGATGAGCACATGAGAACGCGAATCGAGCTAACCATGCTACTATATTCATGATCCCTAATGGTGAGACATATTACAATGCACACAGTGGTACTTGTACTCAATCTAGAAGGATGAGTGACACACCTTGATGGAGGATTAGTTTACTTGATTCATAGGATGGAAGAGCACAAGAAAATCTATGCTTGGGGATGTTGTATCCTGGCGCATCTGTATTATGATTTGGGTCAAATTTTTTTTAGGAGATAGACAATATGGTGCACTGCACACTTCTACAAGTGTGGTGCCTTGAGCATATTACATGCACTAGGACTATTTATTTCCCATGTGTGATAGCCATAGGGTATCCAAAAGTCTTCAGTTATCCTCTATGATGCTTATGGTAGTATGAAGATTTTCACTTTTAGAGGGTGAGATTTGACTGGCTGGAGGAGGATGAGATCCTTTGGAGACCTTATCTACTAACATTGTAATGGCTAGATTCCACAAGGCAATTGAGGAGGATGCAGGTAGACATATTTTTAGCTAGTCAACATGACTATGTAGTACATCCTTTCTATTATGGTCAAGTCATGCGACAATTTGGGCAGGTACAGAAACCACCAAGGGTATGCCCCTTTATCAAGAGATAAGTTCGGACTGCTCGGAGGCTAGGTGATACCATACGACTCACGATAGACCATGTTTTCCAAAGTGACTCCAATGATTTAGATCATGATCAACCACAGTCTTTGACATTGATAACGTTGATAGCACAAATGAGCATATGAAGTGGTGGTTAGTGACATGACCAACTCCTATATTTCTAATGGATATCCCTATAGGTGATATAGGATGAGTTCCAAATGAGGGAAATGAGGTAGAGGATAGGGTTGAGGAGGTACGATACAGGGTTGTAGATACATTTATTGATATTATAGATGATGAGTATGATTTAGATGTCGATCCTAACTATGATGGCTAAGATAGAGAAGAGGTGGATCCACTCTGAGTGAGGGTGATGAGGTAGCAGCTGAGGATTGACATGAGTGGGGAGAGTCCTTAGAAATTTGTGTGACTAGATCACATGTAGTAGCCATAGCAGACATCAATACCCATGGTCACGGAGAGGCTGCACATCCTCCATGCCCCCCAGAGAGGATGAGGTTGATGTACCTCAACCTATTGGAGATATAGGTGATGATATTTAATTTATGCATGTAATTTAGTATTTATTCTTTATACACACACACACACACACACACACATATATATATATATATATATATATATATATATATCAGGATGATATTTAATAATTATGTATTGTTTCTACTTTGCAGGAGCGATGAGAAACTAGCATGAGTTCTATTGTTAGGCGAATACATAGATAGTTCATGCATCCATCGATGAGGAGGATATGAACCCTGATTGCCTTCACCCACTGATCATGGAGGAGGAGCCAGAATCACTCAAACCATTTGTGAGGCTACGAGTAGTATATGAGAGTGTGAGGAGATGACTTCATCTAGCTGAGACTATAGGATAGTCATCCCAAACTCCAACAGAGGTGGAGAGACTACAAGCATAGGTATCATGGCTACGGATGGAGAAAGATTAGATAGTAGAGGAGCGTCACTTGGATCTTTGGTGGGTATAGGGTCTAGAATTTTCACTCAGAGTCAGTGGATCATGATCATGATCACACATGACCATCTCACAACATCCAGGCATCAAATCATAAGCACTAGAGCCCAAGGGGTCTAGTTCTCACAGACCTTGGTAATGGTGTATATTATGATGAGATGTACATAAAACATTGGATATATATATATATATATTTGAGCATTTGATGTTTTGAAATATGTCTTAATGTGTTTGAATTTGAAATGAAAATGTGACTAATTAAATAATCTTGGGAAAATTATTTAATTAATATCTTCATGATTTAACAAAGTTTATGCAATCTAAGTAAAACTTATTGCAGTTTCCTTTAGATACAACATGATGATTAAGTATGTTATGCTAAATAAAATATATTTAACAATCTAACTTATCATAACACACAAAGAAATTTGACTAGTATGAAACCCAAATTAATTATGAAAAACAATCACTTTAGTGCTCAAGACATACATGATTGATTTGTCAAGAATGAAGCAATGTAGAAACATATAGGATATGGATTAATAGCTCTAGCAACATTGCTTTATTATTCATACTATTCAAAGGGGTTAAAAATAATACCAACACAAATGTGTGGCATTGATGTGTTCTTTAAGGGGTGTTCCATCGAGTTTAGTTAACATGTATGCATTAGAACCAAAACTTTTGTCAACTATGTAAGGTCCTAGCTAATTAAAACTGAATTTATCACATTCATTTGGGTCAGCATTGACATTTCACTATTTAGTAGAGAGAACTAAGTCACCCTTTTGTAACCATTGAGGGATAACATTAAGGTTGTAATGATTATG
Organism: Sequoia sempervirens; assembly: GCA_007258455.2. NCBI lineage: Eukaryota > Viridiplantae > Streptophyta > Pinopsida > Cupressales > Cupressaceae > Sequoia > Sequoia sempervirens. Next base: position 766,782,798 of record VDFB02193867.1, on the reverse strand, counting down.
TTTTCATTTGTAATAAGCTTGAAGATTTCCAAGAGCATTAAGATGAATCAATCTTTTTCAAAGAAACACCAACAACATGGAAATTATACTTTGATGGGTCCTACACAAGTCATGGTTCAAGAGTTGGAAATGTATTCATCACACCTCAAGGGAATTTCATTCCTAATTTGTTTTGAATAGTATTTCCATGCACCAATAATACAACTAAGTATGAAGCATTACTAATAGCACTTTGAGTGGCAATTAAATGGAAAATCAAGGATCTTCAAGTTTATGGTGATTCCCAGTTAGCCATCCAACAAGTCAATGATGATTATGATACCAAAGATATGAAGTTAATTCCCTACAATTGCATGGTTGTATAAGAGATGGGGGCTAACCACACCAAGGCTCCAAGTCACAGAGATCCAAGAGCAGAGGGCTGCTCTAACTTACCTAAGCTACCAGATGTTTCAGAATGAAAATCAAGAATGAAGAGCACTCTCAAGTGCTTCTATCACTCTATAGATCCAAAATTCTATTTGGGGCAATATGAGCCTGGAGTTTAAACTGCACCTTAGAAAGATCTCTATTTGAGGATGACAACATGGGTCTAGGATGACAGTGCAATGTGTTGGTGTCTCTCTAGTGTGCTATAATTCATAAGGCTAGAAAATGTAAAATGTAGCTAAAGATACCAAAAACCTACTAAAGTACCTAGCTGATTAACTTTAACAAAATGAATAGAATGTTAAAGTACAAAAAGTAAGTACATAAATGATAAATTAAGTATATGAATACAAGGGTGGAAAATATCAACTCACTAAAGTGCTAGTTTGCTAGCGAGCTCCACACACACGTTAACCTACACACAAGTAGGAGGGGAAAATGTTGGGGCTATATAACGGTTTCCTCAGTTAAACCCCCGCTATGGTTTTTCCACCTCCACAAATAGCCAAAAAAGCCATGAAGTATAAAATGTGATAAAGGAAGTGAAAAGGAAAGTATTGAACACTATAAAAGATGCTACACAACTCGATCAAACCACAAAAGGAAAAGTGAAGCGTTTCCACCTCTTCCCAAAGGCTTTCAAGGTCAATGAAGGGAGAATGCAAGAAATGACCTTGGAAATTTTTCCAAAGCCATAGTAGTGACAAAGGGAGGTCTCACAAGACTCCAAACTTGCAACTTCTATGGTATCACCACACATACAAAGATGGAATGAATAAAGTAACAAGATGCTCCAATGCTCAATGTAGTTGTGAAAGCTATTGGAATTGTGAGAAGATGTAAAAGATGGAATGAAAATGCTCCAAGATGTGAAAGAGATGAAGTGAATGTGAAATTAATGCTTTTGAAGATAAAAATGGGAGGGAAAGGAGGCATTTTCAGGTTAGTTGGTCACATAGAGGCATTACAATTCAATCCCAATTAGGAGTGTAAAGTCCCTGCGAAATCCAGAGGTAGGAATCTATCAGGGATGATAGTGCACCACATAGATGTCTGCACACTGTGCATGTGTCCTTGATGAAAATTCCCCCACCGACACACAAAAAATGTACCAGGTGGATGGAAGGTAGGTTGGTAATGTGGAATTTCACCTTCAGGTTTGATTTTCTAACTTGAGGGAAAAAGGGGAATTCGCATAAGAGGTGCAAATTCACTCCTATACATTTTACCCTAACTTGGTGAGCATGAGTGTGAATGAGTGTTCGGTAAAGTAGGTTAAATAGTTAGAAATGTATACTTGAATCATTGAGGAAGCAGACCATGACCTGGAAAATTCAAAAGTGTAAGGCAGGAAATGGACTCCATAAATACTCTCTTGAGGACATTCGAACAAAAGGACTCTGTAGCTCCATAGAACTATGAAGTTACACAAAGTATATTGAAGGATTGCAGACCAACAATGGACAAATCCCATAGGATGCAAGTGCTTTGCAATCCCTCAAACCTACAAAGAAGGTATTCCAAAAATTACTCTATCATGAAGGAAGCCTAGCGAAAGGGGGACTTTACAAAGTTGGACTGGAAAGCAGCTTCACAGGTGCACCTGCAAAGCAACATGTTAATCCATAGATAAAACATGTCAAAAATAAAAAAGCAACCACATAAAAAAACAAGCAGAAATTCACACAAACATTCAAAAAAGTTGAAAAGCTTTCAAAGGGGGTCCCTTGGGAACCCTTTCAAAAGAAGAGGATTCCACTCAAGGGACACATTGTTTGAAAGTGAAAGAGTGTTTTTTTCTCAAATCAATTCAACATCAAAGAATTCCTTAACAAGATGTTCACTTCATCAAGGAATTCAAAAGGAAGAAAATTCCCCCTCATGAGGGGAAGGCCAAGGCTTCTCATGCAAGAAAAACTACTCCCTACTGGGAGGAAAGTTTTTCAAGTTCTTTCTTTGCGAACCCATGATGAAGGAAACATGTTCCATTAGGGGTCCTTGTTGAGAATGTGATTTTAAAAAAATGTTTGCAAAGATTTTTGAGAAAATATTTATTGGTTATGAATGAATTTTTTGAAAATAAAATTTGACATGAAAAACACCCTCCTTAGGGTGGTGCATGTTGAGTTCCGAGGAACTAAACATCCTAAGGAGAGAAAAGAAAGAATGAAAAGGTGATGTTGTGGCCTGTGGGACATAGCGAAATGTCACCGTGGTAATGTTGTCATGCACACAAGAGACAACACATGAGCACCACAACATTACAACTCAAGCAAAGAAGAGAGAAAGATAACCAAACAATAAAAAGAGACAAGAACATCACGAACAAAGGGCACAAGGGCAATCTGATATTTTGAGGTTAGAGTTGCTCATAAATATATATAAGTATAGTAATAGTATATAGATGAACTATCATCAACCTCCTACTATATCAGACCATATGAATAATGCATGAGAAAAAAATAAAATAAAATAAAATTGGGTCAACATGGAAAGGAAGCCTAAATTCCCCCAACACTTTGCATTGTCCCCAATTTGTCAAAAATCAATACACACAATAGAGGCTGAATGATGGAACAAATAGAGGAAGTTTTATGACACATAATCACTCCTATATCCAAGCACCTGCAAAGGTGAAAAGGGTCATATAAGAACACATAACACAAGCACATGGGAATGCAACACAACACACACACACCAAATCTAAAGGTAAAGAAGAGGCACCCGCCTAACACACATGAACCAAGAGGTTGTCGACTTCCTAATATAGATCATTATAAGAGGAAGGAAAATGAGCTTGCAATGGTGAATATTAAGGGGAGAACCCTATGACCCTCCCACAACAAGAGCCAAGGAAGGAGACTCTTCAACATATCCTCCACTTAGTTCTTGTGGAATGAAGGTCAATGATTTTGTGAAGATCATTGATAGGGTTGGTACCTCATCCAGAGAGTTAAACATGCACTTCACAAGAGTGCCATGTGTTACCTCAATGGGCAAGGGAGGCATTGCCTTGGATTCACTACTTTGCTGATTAAGTGACTCAAGAGTAATGATGAACTCAGGGGATGTCGAAGCTTCTTCTGTCACAAGGACAACACATGTTAATGTAGAACCACCCTTTGAAGAGGGTAGACTCCTCTTCCAACCCCCATTGCTAGAAGGGCCAACCTCCTCCTCTAACTTCATCAGGGTATGTGAACTCCCCACAAATGAGGCAAGAGGCATGAAGGAGGAGGAGAAAATCATGGCAGACACCATTGAGGTGTTTGGCATGTCCACAAGCTTTGAAAATTGCAAGATGTCTAGAAGGGACATCAAGAGAGGCAGATCAACTAAAGGGACAATGAACACCTACACATTTTTAGGGTTAGGGGTTTTTATGCTTGTAGAAGGAGCTAGAAGTAGTACTGAGGATGATTAAATGGAAGTAGAGGGGATGGGAGAGGAGGAACACCTACACATTTTAGGGTTAGGGATGTTTATGCTTGTAGAAGGAGCTAGAAGTAGTACTGAGGATGACTGAATGGAAGTAGAGGGGATGGGAGAGGAGGACACAATGAGAGGCCCTAAAACAAGGGCGTTCGATCCCCCTTTCTTCCATTGCAAATTGGCCTACTTAGTAATAAGAAGGACACTACAAGAGACCCTGAAACAAGGGTGTTTGATCCCCCTTCCTTCCTTTGCAAAGTGGCTTACTCACCGGCAAAATCCTTTCGTTGATGCTTATGCTCATGTGCAAGGTAGTTTTTGCAACTCCGAGAGCCAAAGACTAGAAGTTGAGATGGAACAAAAGGATCCTGCTCAACCATAGGTGTTTCCATCATGACTATCTCCAATAGAGGGAGAGAATCCTGGTCAATAGCAAGGGGAAGAGATTGAGAAGGGTTGGGATAACAATAGGGGGAATCAACTCTAGTGCTTTAGTGTTCCCATTCACTTCCTTGAGGGAAAGAGTGGCAGGAGGCTAAGGAAGCTAAGACATAGAATATTCCCCACGAGGACCCTTTATTCTATTGTATAGGTAGGGCCAAGGTCTAAGAGGCACAATAGGAAGGTCAAATACCTGGATCTTGGCTTTAGGCCAATAAGGCACTATCAAAATTTTTATGTGAAATCTAGGAGTAGCTATCTAGAATTCTTCTTTGGAAAGGAGAGAAAAAGGGGTGCCCCAAGGACTGGTAGGCCTCTCCTTTCCCTTTCAAGAAGAGGAGGAAAAAATTTTCTACACTATCAAAGGGGTCACTTTCAACTATCCCTTACGCTTGGTTTTGTACTTTATGTAGTTTTGGAAAAGCATGCACATTCTACAAGGAAGCAGAATGGCCAAGGCAGGCCAAAAAAGATCCAATGAATAACCCCCATAGGATACCAATGGCTAATATCTGGTGTCATGCACGACATGCCTAACACTTTTATGGGAGAATTTTAAAAACTTATCAATCACATAAGCAATTTCATTCATGGAAGATAGCCACAGGATGCCCAACTTCACCCTAAATAGATTATATTTTGGAATAACAACAAAGACTGTATTAACAGTCTAAGGTCCAACTAGGATGGAAAGGGTTATCGAACCATATGGTTTAAGAGAGAGACCATCATGTGTACATATGGTAGACTTCATTTCTTCATATTCCTCCCTTTGTAAAAAATTTAACCATAATGTATCCTCTGTAGTAACATTCACTTGGGTCATGGGGTCAACTAGGACTCTTGTCACAATATTTCCATTGAGATGAGCAAAAATGTATAGGGAGTGGGCTTAGTATTGAAGGGAAAGTCTTGTGAGGTGAATGTCACATTTGGCAAGCCAATCATAGGGTGCAGAGAAGCAATAACTGAGACCATGTTAATGTACATTGAAGGTTGAGTAGAAGCATCAAAGGGGTCAATAATTAAGTTCACAAAGTGAGATGAAAATGGGTTTGTGTAAATCTAAAACTCACTATTGGTCTTCGCTACTGATTTGTTCACATTTCATTTCATCCCATTGAGATGAATGGTACTGTCATTGACTTGATCCTACATCTCATGGTGCAAACACATACAACACTCAATATCATGCCTGTTAACTTGATGGTATTGATAGATAGCATTCACATCATACTAGTCAAGATAAGTTTCCTTGAGAGGTTGAGGGTTCTACAAAGTTATGATCTTATCCTTTAAAAAAAATTGTAATATTGAAGAATAAGATTCTGCCAACTTTGTAAAAAATTTGTTGCATCTGAGGCTATTATCATTTGTCACAGTGATTACATTCACAACAAATTTACCTTTTCCTGAGATAGATACAATGGAATTTCCTTCTGAATAAGAGTGCAAGGAAGGTCCCCCAAACTAACCTACCATTTGTTGATACTCTTGCAACACAGCACACAGATGTGAAAAGGAAGGGTATTTCATTAGGGAAAACTTCTCCTACCAAATTCTTCGCAAGTTTCCTATGAACACCTTCTACACATCAAAATCAAGTAGTGGGTATGAGATCTATGAAAAGAGTACTTGGTATCACACTATGAAATCAGATATCTTCTCGTTATCTCCTTGCTTACATTAGAAAAGATCCAAGAAGGTCATCTTTGGACCGATATTAGCATAGAACTAACAAAGAAACTAATTCACAAGTTGATCAAATGAGAATATAGAATTATCTGGCAAGGAACAATACCACCTAAGTGCTATGTCCTTAAGAGATCAAGGAAATATTTTTTCCATCAAAGTGTCGTGATGGAATAAATTTGTACACATGGCATTGAAGGCTGACACATGTGTTTCCAAATCCCCATTAAAACCATACTTCTCAAATTTAGGAATATCCATTCCTTGCAGGTAGGGAGTACTCAAAATGCCACTAAAAATGGGCTATGTTAGAAGAAAGGTTGAAAAATAGGTTGGGTAGAAGCTTGAGAAAGGCTTGTCAAATAGTTTTGTATCTGAATCATGTTCTAAAGGAGGGCATTCATAACAAGGTCATTGTATGGCAAAGGCCCAATGGAACCATTAGAACCACTGCTACCAAAGCCACCTCTAGATCCACCTTCAAAACCACCACCGTGACTGCCACCAAAGCCGCCACCTCCACTAGTGCCCCCTTCACTACCAAATCCACCACCATTCATTCCACCAAAGTCCCCAATACCAAGAGTAGTAGGAGGGGTGAAGCTAAAACCAAGGGGTATTTTGCTAACCTTGATAGTGTTAGGCCTTTGTGAAGTAGAAGAGACACTGATCAAGGGGCCTATTTTGGCCATGCATATGGATGTGGTAGGCATTGAAACACCTATTTGTCTTTCATAGGTATTAGGCACTTCCCCTCGGGTACTACTAAATCTAGATTTATATGAAGGGATATAAGCTTCTATTAGATCAGAAAGGCCATGCAAGAACTCTATGCATGTCTAATCCTTCCCTAACAGATGTCTCACTTTGTTGGTAATCCTAGCAGCTCTCACCATGTTTTGTGCTTTCTTCAAATGATCCATAAGGTCCAAAAATTTGTTGTCTAATTCCAAAAGGTTTTATGCAATGATAGACATAGCCTCATTCTCATATATAGATGAAGCCGTAGGGGATGCTAGAGGGGTAGGAATGAGAGAGGTTTGATCTATAAAACCCATCATGTTAGTGAAGCCTATAGGAAAACTAGTGGTAAAGTCAATAGCCAAAATAGTGGAAAAGATGGAGGTGAAACTAGAAGTGACCTTCATCTTCTACATTAGTAGGTATCACACACTTCTCCTAACAATGTAACCAAAAGTCATGGACTAGGTTGTGATGCTCATAAACCTTCATAACACTTCAGTTTACAACAGTCACTAAGTACATGGGAAAACTATCAACACAAGCAAATGGGTAGATGTTGTTCACGTTGGGTTCACCAAAAATGTAAGTGAGGGGGACCAACCACACTAAGGCTTCAGGTCATGGAGAGCCGAAAGTGGAGGGCTTCCCTAACTTACCATAAGCTAGAGGAAGTTTCAGAAGAGAATCAAGAATGAAGAGAACTCTCAAGTGATTCTATCACTCTACATATCTAAAAGTCTATTTAGGGCTAGATAAGCTAGTTTCTAGAGTTTAAACTACACCTTAGACAACTCTCTATCTGAGGATGGTAGTGTGGGTCTAGGATGATAGTGTGGCATGCTGGTGTCTCTTTGGTGTGATGGTATTTGTATGACCAGAAAACATAAAATGCAGTAAAGGATACCAGAAACCTACAAAACTGCCTAGCTGACGAACTTTAATGAAATGAATAGAATGATTAAGTACACAAAGTATATAAATGATAGTATAAATAGATGAATACAAGGGTGAAAATTATCAACTCACTAAAGCACCAGTTTTCCAATGAGCTCCATGTGCACATTCACCTACACACAAGCAAGAGGGGGAAATGTTTTGGCTATATAGGGGTTTTCCTTATTCAAACCACCACTTTGGTGTTTCCACCTCCATGGATGGCTAGAAAAGCCACAAAGTAGAAAGTATAATAAAGGAAGTGAAAAGGAAAGTATTGAACACTAAAAAATATGCTACACTACTCTATAAAACCACAAAAGGATAAGTGAAATGTTACCACCTCCACCCAAAGGCTCTCAAGGCCAATGAAGGGAGAATGTAAGAAACAAGCTTGGCAAAGTCACCACAACCACAACAATGACGAAGGGAGGTCTTACAAGACTCCAACTTGCAACTTCTATGGTATCACCACAAATACAAAGGTGGAATGAATAAAGTAACAACATGTTGCAATGCTCAATGGAGGTCTGAAAGCTACTTGAATTGTGAGAAATGTGAAAGATGGAATGAAAATGCTTTAGGATGTGAAAGAGAAGTGCTTGAAATGAATTCTTTTGAAGATCAAAATGGGAGGGAAAGGAGTCATTTTTGGGTTGGTTGGTTGCATAAAGGCATTACAATTCAACCCCAATGTGGATTGTAATGTCCGTATAGACTCCAGAGGCAAGAATTTGTCAGGGATGACAATGTGTCATGCATACATCTATGCATCATGCTCATGTCCCTAATGAAAATTATCCCATTGACACACAAAACACACACTAGGTGGATGGAAGGTAGGTGGGTGATGTGGAATTTCACCTTTGGGTTTGGTTTTCTAAGGTGATGGTATGCAAAATGGGAATTTACACAAGGGGTGCAAATTTTCTTCTATACAGGTTGATAGTTTTAGACTATACTTCAAAACTATTACCTTTGAGAAAATACTTAGAATCTAGAACAAGACAGCTAATGCAATGGAATTGGATCTCACTTGGACACCCCTAACAATGCATCACAATATGAGTTCTTGGTAGAACAATTGTTGGTCCCTGCATTCGATGTCGACAAAACTGAACTTGTGTGTGAAATTTTTGGTCTTGAATATCCTTTGTACAAGGACATTTACAACTATCTACATGATCAAATTATCCCTCTAGACTTATTACCCAACCAACACAAAACCTTTATTCGAAAAGCCTCTATATATTCCATCATCAAATATACCCTTTACCATCGTAGCCTAGACAACACCCTCCTCCGATGTCTTGACTCAAATGAAGCACAAATGACCTTACAAGAGGTTCACCATGGTATATGTGGAGCTCATTCTGCTAGTCTCACCTTAGCCAAAAAGCTTATGAGGATGGGATATTATTGGCCTAGTATGGAACATGATGCCTATTACTTTGTGAAGAAGTTCCATCAATTTCAAATTCATGGAGATCTCATACATGCGCCAACTCAAGAATTGCAGCTGCTTACATCACCATGTCCATTCTATCAATGGGGAATCAACCTCATAGGAAAGATCCATCCCACTTTTGTAAATGGGAATAAGTTTATCCTTCTTGCAACATAGTACTTTACCAAATGGATTGAAGCCATCTCGATGACCTATATTACTAGCAAGAAAATATCCAAATTCATTCTGAATTACATTATATGCCCCTTTGGTATCCCTCAATATATCATTACGGATAATGGCCACCCTTTTAAGAATCAAGATGTTCATGAAATCTATGAGAATTTTTATATCCAAAACCCATTTTCCACCCCATATTACCCCCAAGGTAATGGTCAAGCTGAGGCATCTAATAAGACCATCCTTAAAATATTAAAAAATACTGTTGACGATGTTGGTCATGGCTAGAATCTCTGGCTCAATCCTACTTTATGGGTCTACTGTACCAGTATTTACACCCCTATGTGAGCCACTCCATATTCCCTCATCTTTGGATCTAAGGCCATACTTCCTATTGAGGTTGTGTTATAATCCCTAAGATTATCTATGCAAGGATTGATCGGTCAACAAGAATACCAGTATCCCATCTACATGAGCTAGAATTATTTGATAAAAAGAGATAGAATTCCTTAACACATTTACAAGCATATCAAAACCACCTTCAATGCAACTACAATAAGAAGGTCTGACCTAGAAGCTTTGATATTGATGACTTGGTCTTGAAAGAGAATCTAAAGAATGAGACAAATTGAGAAAATCCCATAAAATTTGAACCCAGTTGGTTGGGACCTTATATCATTATAGTGGCATACATATCTTATGCTTATTAACTCTCTACTCTTGAAGGTGAACTGTTACCTAAGCCCATCAACAACTTGCACATTTGGAGATATTACACATAATTTTTAGAGTGTCTTTCAAAGGTTAAAAAAATACAAAAAAACCAAAAAAGTCAAAAAATGGTCACCTTGATGAAAACCTGGCAAACATGCATCTTGGTGACAAAAAATAAATAAATAAATAAATCAAAAAAATTAAAAAAAATAGTAAAGAGAAATAATCTTTTCAATCGTGAAAACCACTTCAATGGTGATTTGGATAAGTACCATGGTGAAAACCTGGAAAACAGTCACCATGCATAGTCAGTCTATGCTCCTCCATCTACTATCACTGTTCCTGATTTCCCATCTTCCATTCATCCATTTGCACATATCATCTATCCATAATAAAGCTTCATCATCCTTCCCATGACTTGAGAACTATCAAAATTTTGTGTCCTTCACTTTCATGACCATCCTTTGCATCAATTGATCGCCTCGCACATAATAAGTTGGTCCTATACATGACTAGGGGAAATTCCTTGACGTATTTCTTCATGGGATCCTACACATGGTATCAACCTCATAAAACTTCAAAAATCCAAAAAAATCATAAAATATCAAAAATGCAAAAAATTCATCAAAACGTCAAAATCCAAAAAAATCATAAAACATCAAAATCCAAAAAAATAGAAAGTATCAAAACTCCAAAAAAAAAGTTAGAGTCAAGGTCAATTTGTGTCAGGTTGGTCAAACTACGTTGTCTTTGTGCATTGCTACATAGGAAAAGTCATCACTCGATGAGCCCCCAAGACATTAGGTCTATCCTTAGGGTTTTCTCGATGCATATCAATGTTGGTCTATGTCAGTTGAACTATGAGGTCTATGTATGTATAATGTGGGAAAGGTCATCAATTGATGAGCCCATGAGGCCCTAGGTCAGTCCTTTAGGTTTTGTCAAGTTTGGTCCTGCTCCTTGTCCTCGATCAATCACTATTCAAACTGAACCATGAATCAACAGACAAACATATCAAAACAAGCATTTTCAATCAATCAATTGCCTAATCATCATCACTATCAGGTCATTGGTCTTATATCAGAATGGGACATTATGTCATTTGTCTCATTTGGTCTTATCACTTGTCTTCTAATCAGGATGTTTCCTTCTTGATACTAAAGATTGTCATTGGTCAACCTTTTCATTTTCCTTAAGCAGGATATTTCTTTCTTGAAACTAGACATTCATCAAAATGGTCAATTGGTCAACTTTATTAGATGTGTTATTTTCCTTAAATAGGATATTTCTTTCATGAAACTAGGTGTCATCACATCGTTCAATCATGTCAATCAAATCTTATCAAATCAACTCAAGTTGGTGACTTGGTCAATCAATCTTGTCACCTTGGTCAATTATCCTTTCCTTAAATAGGATGCCTTTCCTAAAACCAAGTGTACTCAATTAATTCAATTAATCAATCTTGTCAATCTATCAATCAACTTTGGTCAAACAATCAATCAATGAATCATCTCAGTCATCTACCTTAAATGGGATATGTATTTCCTAAAATCAAGCACAATCAATGAGTCACTTAATCAACCTAATCAATCATATCAATTAATCTTGTCAATCCTATCAAGTAAACATTATCTCTCTAGAAAACACTTTGTTGGTCTGAATTCATCTTTTCTTTTGACTTGTATTTGATCATGTTACTAGCTACCTTGAGGATGTCTTGTCAAGGATCTAGATGGGAAATGATGGATCATGATCTCTTTTCTTTTGTTTGTTTTCTATGATATGTCTTGGAAAAAATACTAGGACAATTGGGTCCATAGTATGAGCCAAGGCATTCTTTGTCTTTTGGAATTGTCTTTTGCTTGATTGTCTCTTACAAATGGTAACCTTGCACACCTTGCTCTATGTCACACCATGGTGTTTGTGCTCCATCTTTGATAGTTTTGACGCCCAATGATGATAACCATAAAAGCATGAATGTTCATCCTTTTTCATTTCCCTCTTGACTTCACACTTTCTTTTCCATTCTCCACGCTAACATCCATCTCTTTCACGCTAATGTTCGTTCTATCATCTCTAACAGTGTCCTATAACACACAAAAATACCCTGCATACATTATCATGGTAGGAAACACTATAGAAAGCATTATCATCATATAAATTATCATAATAAGCCACATATATTTGCATGAGCAAATACAAAAAACATAGAGTGCATCAATATAGCATTATGATTTCATAGCATCATAACATATTAAGCATGTCATTGCATTTTACATTATAATCATAGTTCACTCCCATTTATCACATTTCATATACATTGCATCAAAATTTCTATAAGCATTTCATAATCATAATCATATCATACCTCATATTTTTCATTCACATTAGACATTTCTAATCATTGTGCACATAAGCCATAAACATCATATTACATAACATTAATTGCATTCACATATTACATCACATCATAAAATTAGGTCATCTACATACTACATTAATATATAACATCATTGCATGATCATATAAGATACATAAACAACATTGTAAATGCATAGTCATCCATCATATCAAACCATCACATGATCATATAGAATGCATAAATAAACATCATAAACTTATAGAAAACTATAACATAATCATAACCATAAAGCATAATCACATAAGACTGCATCTCATAAATCACTGCCAAAAATCATCATATATCACCCAAAATGTATCATAGTACAATGTCAAGATGTATCATGTATAATAAAATGGAGCTCGTAGGCTTGATGCTCAAAATACAGTGTCATAATATATAATGTCAAACTATTCCCTACCATGAGCTACCCTAATCCCCTAGTCTTGATGCCTACCTATCCTCTCACCGTGGTGATCCTAAGGACCTATGCATTGATGTCGATGACCTATCATATGGAGTGGACTGTGTCAAGCCTGATACCCCACCACTTTGTGACCTATTGTGAGAATCTCGACTGTGGGATCTACTTTGTGACCTACCCTAGGATCGTCTCTAAACCACCATGAAGCTTGACTCTCTCCTCTGATGGCACTACTCTCTCATATAAATCCTGGTAATATTGTAACTCCATGCTTGATCTAGCCAACTCTCATGCCATATCCATGATTGAACCACTAGAAGTAGCCACAAAATCTAGCATCTAGTAATGTATCTACTATTGTTTGTTCACTACTAGGTCCCTCTCTATCTGTAGGGTGTCCCTCTTAGCTCTTAATCCATCTTGCTCTACTCTCAATGCCCCTATCTTTTCCTCTAGTGCCTATACTTGAACCTATAAGGTGGCTATCCTTTGATGAACTGACCCATGGATGCCTCTAACTCCTAGCTCCTCCAACCCATCCTCTATATCCACTCCCACCATGATCCTCTCTCAGAGGGCTCTCTTGTCCTCTCCCATATTAGCCTCCTCTCGCCTCTCTTCCTTGGGATGATCCTCCTCTGCTTCAACATCTACCATCTCAACATCCTATGAATCTACCTCTAGAGTAGGTACCTTTGCATGTTTCTCTCCCTCTTCCACCACCATCTCTCCATCCACCTTCCCCTCTAGATGCTCCTCCTCACCCTCCTCATGGATCGGTGACAAAGGCCTCACCACCTATTGTCCCTTGTATCTCCTCCCCAACCTCCCCTACCATCTACTCTGTCATCTCCCTAGCCGCCATCCCCTTATCCTCCATCTCCTCATCCTCTACCCCTCCATCCTCTATCACCCTTCCAACTTGCAGACCCTTTCCTCTACACTCTATATGAGATAGTTGATCTAGGTTAGTGTATAGAACTTACTTATGGGTCAACCACCATATATTGTACTTTATATTGATGCCAAGATATGTTTCACACCCTCTCCAAGCCCACTACATTGGTTGTAGTGCATCAATCTCTTGCTCAGATATGGTGATTGGTATCACCTATTCCCATAGATGTACTTTCCATGAGGAATGTGTAAACTTTGTTATCCTCATAGGTACACCGTGTCTCTCCCCAAGTTGTTGCTTGACCCACTTTGGTAGGTACATCTTGATGATTTTTTGTCACAATATTGTTCGACCGATCGAGTGTGTAGGCTATTGACACCATGGAAAATGCTCATTGTCATCAATCCATTGCTAGCAATCCTTGTAAGGTCTCTAGACCAAGCTTGCCAACACATCTCTGTCATGTCTCCATTACTGAGTATCCCCTACATATGTCTACATCACTACACCACCATATAGATATGCATATAATGTACCAACTCCTGACTATCATCCCACTACCTATTGGAACATTGATATATGCTCCCATGCCCAGACCATTAGTAGTGTCACCCCGTAGCTCATGCTATGTCCACCTCAGTATGTGATGTCATGTAGCTAGAAGTAAAGCATACCTTACAAGCATGGCCCCCAGGCATAGACTATCTCATCTTGCATCATCCTTGTCAATATCTCTCCCCACCCTACTAGGAAGCCATGACCCCTGCAATCTAGAATCAGAACACTGATAATAAATCTACACAAAATGTAGTCAAATCTATCATATCTCTTTGCTAGGGTTTCCCATTTGATCTCATAACCCTACACACCAAGCTCTAACACATCCTCATAATCATAGTGGTCGTAGATCACCTATAACCCTCGAAAAGGATCATATCTCACCCACTCTTTGTGTACCAACAACCATAGTATCTTGTACACATTCTCTAGGGTCATAGTAGCCTCCTCAATTGATAGATGAAATGTGAAAGTATTGGAGTTCCATCACTCTACAATTGCTATCAAAATACCTCAATTTTCCCTAATAATGGGCATATATGTGACATAGAACAATCCTAGATCTAGTAGTGCACCGGCCCTCTCGGCATCCTATAGCTAATCCTGAAGCTAAAATGTTGCTAGTCATGATTCCTAAGTATAAATAGGGGGAAGTACAACCCGAGGTCACCAAAAAATTCATCACATCAATGTATAATCCTCATTTGACCTATTGGACCTAAATTGGACAAATCATTTTATACTAAATTGGGGCAAATTTTTTAACGAGTCAATTTTGTCATTCTACATGTCAATTGTGTCACATAAGTCATTCATGTCACTGTTGTTGTACATGCATCATGCAACTACAATTATGTCACATGCCTCATTTTATGTGTTGCAAGGGTCACTTATAGTCAACCCTTTGTCAGTTGTGTCATTCCAATATCACATGCGACATTCCCCCTTGTGCTTGTGGTGCTTTTTGTCAATTGCATCATTCTTGGTCACATTTGTGACCCAAGAAGAAAATGGGTGCACATTTTCATATGTGTCACACCACATCCGATCACCCCTATGCCCTAGAAATTATGTCACAATGAGGCAATTGTGATGAACCATAGTCACTTGCATCATTCGCACACGCAATTGCATCGAACGATGTTCGACGTAATTGCTTACTAAATTTTTCCTAGCCCTAAATGCATGAAAATCAAAAAATTCACAAAGTGAGTTTGGAGTACATATTGGGTCTGATGCTCCCTTTGGTTGACAAAAGGTACAAATACAATAGCCTAGTGTGGATGATCCGGAGGATTTTTGTCAAATTTTGAAGTTCCTCATTTTTCTCCAAAAATATCTTCATCAAAAAATATTGGGAATTCTAACTCCAATGCAACTTGAACGGAGTCAATCAGAGCTACGGTGCTCGAGATACACTCAATCAAACCTTCAGTCAACTCAAAGACCCAAGTCAGAAAAAGGTCAAAAATCAAAGTTGTCAAAAGTGGTCAAGATTGGTGTCAATGCAAAGAGCTCATCGTAAGCTTTCCAATGACGTTTTTTTCATCAAAATTGGAGTTCGTTTGCCCAAGTTACGAGAAGCCAAAATAAACCAATCATGTGTGGACACGTGGCAGTCCAATCAATGCCACATCATCAATCTAGTCAGCAGACACATCACTCCAAAGTATTTGACCGACGAATGAAATTTTGATATGGCATCATTTCACCCCTCCATGTGGCAAGCCATTATTGGCAAAAGGTGGCATATTATTTTTATAAAAATAATAAAAATAATAAAAAATAATAAAATATATAAAACAAATAAAAATAATAAAAAATGCCACATTCTTTTATTAAACGTGGGCTCTCCTATATTAAAGGATCTCCACCTATCTTAAAGCCCATATTAAAGCCACCCTATTTTAAAGCCATGAGTTTTGTTTTAAAAACCTATTTTCATGGAATCCTTATTTTAAGGGATTTTAAACCCTTTTTTAATTATTATTACCCCTATTCAAAAGGGATAAAATCCTATAAGATAGCAATGGGATTATTTTAAGGGATAAAATTTAAAAGATCTTAAAAATATATATAAATAATCCCGTAAGAGTTATCAAAACAAAATTATAGGGATTATTATTTTCCTTTGTAAGCCCAAAATTATAAGGGCCCTTCATTATTTATCTTGAAGAGATTTTATTATGTAACGGAGGGATTTCTTTTGAATTTACATGTAAATTTGGGAAGATTGTAAATCAAGTTGTTATACACCAAATTGGGTAAAATTGGTGTATAAAAAGGGGTAAATGGGTGAGAGTTTGTAAGAGTGTTTTAGCTAATTATTTTTGTAAGGAATTTTTGGAGGTGATTTTTGTAAGTGGAGAGTTGGGAATTTTATTCCTTGGAGAAATCTTATTGTAACTTCGTGCTTTTGGAGAAGCTTGTTCTCATGCACTTTGGAAGTGCATTTTCAGATTTCTTTGTAATCCAAGGGGAGGCTATGTCGAAGATTGTAACCAAGTTTCTGGAGGAATAATTGGATCAGTCTCACTCCATTGGAGCGGACCCAGAGACGTAGTCACGATTGTGGTGAACTCCGTTATCATATTGTTTGCACTTTCTCTCTTCTTCTCTCTCACATTTTGGTTATCACCTTGATTTTTAAAGCATAATTTTAATAATGTACACTTGTTTTTGAGTTTCCATTAAATTGTTTAAGTTAAGCATTCAATTATGAAATTAGTCTAGATCCTAAATTAGATCAAGTTTGGTATCAGAGCATTTGGTGACTATTATTGCAGTTGCTTTGAATGCTAACAAGATCTAGGATTCAGAAGGGCGAAGGAAAGCTTGAAGAATATAATCCTGAGATCGGGAAATGAAGAAATTTTCCAAAAATGTCTGTTTGGAATGGAGGTGCCCGAAGAACTCAGTGAGCAAGAATTTTGAAGAGCCTTCTAGCAAATGAGAACTGCGTTGGAAATGCTACTCAAAGAAAGGGAAGAACGCATGAAACTTGAAGAAGATAATGCATTGAAGCAAGAAGGTCATGGAGACCGTAAAGGCAAGAAGAAGTAACCAGGAGGTGGTGATGAACCCCCAAAATCTCCTCCATCTACTCCTTCTTCTCCCCCTTCTTCTCCTTCTTCTTCTACGCATTCTCTTTCTGCTAATCCTTTTAAGGGTGTAAATAAGCCTAAGATTAAATTGGATGTTAAATTTGAACTACCTAAGTATTGTGGTGAATTAGATGCTGAAAAACTAGATGACTGGATTCAGCAAGTAGAAGTCTATTGTAGAGTCCAAAGCCTCTTTGATGATGCTTCTAGGATCCAGTTAGCTACTCTTTGGTTGGGAGGTTCAGCTCTCACTTGGTGGGAGAGTAGGACTATAGCAGAAATTTCACAACATGGTAGAGTCAATTTGTCTTGGTCAAAATTAGTTAATGCTCTTATAAAGCAATTTTATCCCCTAGGCCATATGCAACAGTTAATGATGAACTGGAAAAATTTTAGGCAAGGAAAAGGACAGTCTGTTCAAGATTACACCCATGAGTTTCGTAAAAGGGCTATTGCATTAAATGTACCTTTGTACACCCAGGATACTTTGTTAAAGTACATAGGAGGTCTTCACTCATATCTCAGACATTCTATTTTGGTCTTGAACCCTAGTAATTTGGATGAAGTTTGTGTCCAAGCTACACATTTAGAGTGAAGAGGAAAGGGTTCTTTTATTGATAAGTTTGATAATGATAACTCTGTAAAGAAATCATCTAAAGTTGTAGAGACAGGGAAAGGAAAGAAGATAGCTACAGTTAAGAAGGATGACAAGCTTTCTTGCTCTCATTGTGACGGGAAGGGTCATGATGAAGATCATTGTTGGAAGTTGCATCCTGAATTGAAGCCTAAGTGGGCTTAGAGACAAAATCAGAAACATAAAGGTAAGGAGAAAGACACAAATGTTGTTATGGATCTTGGTTCTGATTCTGATGATGAAACTAAGATAATAGCTATGGGTTTGAAAGGTAAAGCTCCTATTTCTAGTGTTTCCTTTGATAGTTGTGCTTCTACACCTAAAGTTAATGAAGTCTCTAATGATAAGAAAAGGAATGAACTTTTTCACATAAGGGTTATTGCTAAGAATGTGAAACTTGATGCCCTCATAGATAGTGATTCTCAAGTTAACTTAATTTCTGAAGATGTTGTAAGAAACTTGGGATTGAAAACTACACTGCATAAGAGACCTTATCCACTAGGCTGGATTTGTGAGAATGATAAATTGCAAGTAACAAGACAATGCACTTTGAAATTTGCAATCACTAGTAAGTTTGTGGATGAAGTATAGTTTGATGTGGTTCCACTAGATATCTGTGGGATGGTGTTGGGTAGCCCTTATTTATATGATTGAAAAGCTATTTTCTACAAGGAAAAGAATCATTATCATTTGTTTAAAGATGGCATTCAGTATATTGTGCATTCTCACAGGATTAAGACTGGTCGTTCTTTTACAAACACAGGGAAACTAAAGA
Source organism: Sequoia sempervirens (assembly GCA_007258455.2). NCBI lineage: Eukaryota > Viridiplantae > Streptophyta > Pinopsida > Cupressales > Cupressaceae > Sequoia > Sequoia sempervirens. The sequence continues at coordinate 766,763,992 of VDFB02193867.1, read as the reverse complement.
GGGTGATTAATGCAAGTAAAGATTTAACTCTTGTGTCTGTCATCACAAGTGGTTCTAGACAGGAACTTGGAGCAGCTAACCAAGGTTAGATGTCATAGGATGCACCCACAGTACAACATGAGGGAATGGTGATTGAAAGCATTGATGGTCCCTTGGGTAAAAATGTTTCTATTGTAAGAGATCGATATGTTGTTAATTTATTCCCTTTCATCTCTACATTATTGTTCAGCTTGATGCTAGTCAATGTTTGTTGGCTAGTAGCTACGACAGTTGATGTAGATGCTTATGGAAGTGATAGAATGATGTTTTTGTTCGACAATGTTGTTGCAGTCTTCATTGTGATTGTAAGTCAAGCTTACAGATGTACAAATGATACAGGACAAGTGGGGAGGCAAAGTCCTCACTTAATGTCTAAATAAATGCCACTTTTGGAGGTCCAAAATCTCTCTAGTGGGGAGGCCTGATCCGGAGGATTTTTGTCAAATTTTGAAGTTCCTCATTTTTCTCCAAAAATATCTTCATCAAAAAATATTGGGAATTCTAACTCCAATGCAACTCGAACAGAGTCAATCAGAGCTACGGTGCTCGAGATACACTCAGTCAAACCTTCAGTCAACTCAAAGACCCAAGTCAGAAAAAGGTCAAAAATCAAAGTTGTCAAAAGTGGTCAAGATTGGTGTCAATGCAAAGAGCTCATTGCAAGCTTTCCAATGACATTCATTTCATCAAAATTGGAGTTCATTTGCCCAAGTTACGAGAAGCCAAAATTGACCAATCATGTGTGGACACGTGGCAGTCCGGTCAATGCCACATCATCAATCTAGTCAGCAGACACATCACTCCAAATTCTTTGACCGACGAATGAAATTTTGATATGGCATCATCTCACCCCTCCATGTGACAAGCCATTATTGGCAAAAGGTGGCATATTATTTTTATAAAAATAATTAAAATAATTAAAATAATTAAATATATAAAACAAATAAAAATAATAAAAAATGCCACATTCTTTTATTAAACGTGGGCTCACCTATATTAAAGGATCTCCACCTATCTTAAAGCCCATATTAAAGCCACCCTATTTTAAAGCCATGAGTTTTGTTTTAAAAACCTATTTTCATGGAATCCTTATTTTAAGGGATTTTAAACCCTTTTTTAATTATTATTACCCCTATTCAAAAGGGATAAAATCCTATAAGATAGCAATGGGATTATTTTTAAGGGATAAAATTTAAAAGATCTTAAAAATATATATAAATAATCTCGTAAGAGTTATCAAAACAAAATTATAGGGATTATTATTTTCCTTTGTAAGCCCAAAATTATAAGGGCCCTTCATTATTTATCTTGAAGAGATTTTATTATGTAACGAAGGGATTTCTTTTGGATTTACATGTAAATTTGGGGAGATTGTAAATCAAGTTGTTATACACCAAATTGGGTAAAATTGGTGTATAAAAAGGGGTAAATGGGTGAGAGTTTGTAAGAGTGTTTTAGCTAATTATTTTTGTAAGGAATTTTTGGAGGTGATTTTTGTAAGTGGAGAGTTGGGATTTTTCTTCCTTGGAGAAATCTTATTGTAACTTCATGCTTTTGGAGAAGCTTGTTCTCATGCACTTTGGAAGTGCATTTTCAGATTTCTTTGTAATCCAAGGGGAGGCTATGCCGAAGATTGTAACCGAGTTTCTAGAGGAATAATTGGATCAGTCTCACTCCATTGGAGCGAACCCAGAGACGTAGTCACGAATGTGGCGAACTCCGTTATCAGATTGTTTGCACTTTCTCTCTTCTTCTCTCTCACATTTTGGTTATCACCTTGATTTTTAAAGCATAATTTCAATAATGTACACTTGTTTTTGAGTTTCCATTAAATTGTTTAAGTTAAGCATTCAATTATGCAATTAGTCTAGATCCTAAATCAGATTAGTGGAGCCAGTGACATCTTCTCAACTTCTCTCTCCTAGTGCTCCTAAACTTTCTAAATTTGAAATGCACAAATGAACAATTTTCTTAATCAAGGTCATATTTATAGGAAAAAAATAGGGTTTGCACAGGGATGTGTATTAGGTGCACTATTTGGCCACTTTTAACCTAAATTTGACCCCCTAGATGACCTTGAAAATCATTTGTCACCACCATTGAACTCCTGACTATCAAAATGACTTATCAAAACAATTTTCCAAATTTTGTGATTTTTTTAAAAAATTTGCAAAATTTTCTCAAGGGGGCATATGTCCACCCTACTTTCAATAGCGCATGTTTTGACTAAATTTATTTGACACGACGTGATGAACTACATTATGTCAAAGAGGGGAAAAATGTAGACACTGAAAAATGTCTTGGACTACGAGCATCATTTTTCCATTGTCTTAGCTTTCTTCCGTGCATAGTTAAATAATTTTAATTGTTTAATTATTTCCTTTGATCACATTCCTCTATTAATTAAATAATCTTAATTATTTAATTAATTCATCCTCTTGATCTTTATTCTCCTCTGATCAATTAAATAAATTCAATTGTGTCACTAACATTCTTTCCTTCAAAGATTAAATAAATTATTGTTTATTTAATTATTTTCTTTTCATTACTCATCTATAGTTAAATAATTTAAATAAATTATCTATTCCCCCACTTGGTCAAATATTCTCATCACATGAATTAAATAAATTTATTATTTAATTCCTCCATTATCTCCCTCCACAAGCTCTCATTTTTTAATCTCAACCATTGATTGTCTTTGGTATTCTTTCGATCTTGACCATCCAATTCATAGTCGTCCCTAGCCCACTACTATGTGGTGCATGAATCCTCAACTGTTGATTTGAGAATCTTTCTAGAAATTTAATCTTGTCTATCCATTCAAATGGATTTCTATAAATAAGGTCTTCTCCTCCATTTTTGAATTGAACAACCACATATCTCCAATAGTCATGCTTATTGTTTGCAGGTATTTGAATACAATGAAATGGGGGAAACTTTCAAAGGATGTTTTGAGGAGAGACAAGGAAGGTGATTCAACTTCAACATGGGATTTCATTGTTTAATTGCTATCATTTTATTCCTCTTGCTTGATTGTTCTTCCTTGTTTAGATTTGGATTTTAGCCTAGATTTAGCACAATGATTTTCACTTATCTTTGCTATTTCAAATTCCTATCTTACAACTCATGCTCACTATTCATGAACCCACATACAAATAAAACTCTTGACCTTAACAACAAGAGCTTTCCTATCCATTGGTACAACCACTGAGGGATTAAGGACAATTTTTGGAAGAGGTGGTCGATGGTTTATGGCCATTCACCATGTAATAATAATGAGGTCCCCAATATTTCTTGAGGAGACTCTACTGCGAGTTCATCCTCACAAAAATCCCCAACTATTTTGACATGCAGGACTTTCAAGGGAGAGGTGGTGGGTTGGCACAGGATAGACCAAGTGCACATCTTAATCCTTAATAGAAAGCAAGATGAGAACTTGCTAGGCTAGCTTATGAGCATGTTGCTATCCCTTCCATCATAAAGGAGAGTGCTAAGGTGGAAACTCTATAGTCTATTAGTTCTCTAACCCAAAGTATCATCCAATGTGTGAGTCTTGCAGTACAACAACAACTAGGGGAGAGTTTGAGGGGTAGGGTTCCAACCCATTCTCGTCAGGTTTGTAGGTTGGCCTATACATATAACCCCACAAATAGTTAGGAGGGTGGTGTGTAGGATATGTCTACAACTATCTAGTTGGCGATGGAAGATTTCATCTTGAATGAGGCTTTCGACATTGATACTCAAGTAAATATTAGCATGTTCATTGAATTTAATTTATTAAACTTCATTTTTGAAATGTAATTAAATAATTTTGTTTAATGATTGTAATGAAATTTTAGGGTCATAGTGTTGATAATTTTTTCACTAGCCCTCCACCTATTTTTTACTCCACTACATCTACTATTGAGGTGTGTAACTATTAAACAATTATAGACATTACATGTGAGTAGCATTGTTATATGAATGGTATTCTAATATCTAGTTTTGGATGTTGAATAGGTTAATATTGGAGGTTTCATGACAACACCTCTCAGTTCCAGTGGAGTACAAACCTTCACTAAAGTAATAGAATTAAGAGTTTAACTAATGAATTGTACTTAATAGATTTGTGTAGTTTATATTTGTATCATTGATTACATTGTATTGTACATCTTTCAAACTCAAAGCATTAATTCACATTGCATAACTAATAACTAGATGTTGATAAATGACAAAAATTCAATTACAATATAGTTTTTTAGAAAGTCAACATAAGTAGTGATGCAATTACTTTGTAGAGTATAACTAATAACTACAAGCAGCCGCCATTCGCATTTGCTTGTCATGGAATTCCATGAGAAAATTTTATTGAGGAATTTTTTCAAATAGTCCACTACCTTGTCTATGCTATGGATTCTTGGAAAAAATCTATGAAAGCATAATAGTAAGCAATAGTATAGAGAAGACAATGAGTTGTTTAAAAAATTGTCTCAAAGAAATGTGGTCTCATGGTGATTTCCATCACCATGAAACCCAATTTATTTGAGTCATTTTTTTCAAATAGTTCACCTCCTTGTCTATGTTAGAAAATTTTCCATACATGTCTACCAAAGCATTTTATCAAATAGTTCACTTCCTTCTTGCTATGGCTAAAATCCCAAAACAGGTGCTTTCCAAAAAACTATGGATGCTTGAAAAAAAACTATCAAAGCATAATAGTAAGCAATAGCATAGACGATTACTTTTCAAGGTCCTCATCCTCATCCTCAATTTACCAATCCATGGAAGCTTCCACCTCTTATTCCACTTTCATATCCCACATCCTTAAAATCCACATCACCCCACTATTACCAAGAAAATTCATCCCATGTCTCTCATAATAACTTCCTCTAAGGACTATTTTCAAAGGTGGTTGTTTCCCCATACAAAAGAAAAGTGGTGCAATCTTCCCATATCATGCATCCACCTTCATCACCCCCACATCAAGATAAACCCTAATACCCTAAATCTTAAATGTATCCCCTATCAATCCATCTATCCAAGTTGAAGAGTATATAAAACCTTCCTCCCTTATGACACCATGCATATCAAATGAACTATGCCCATCTCCTAATCAAATGCATGCTAACATAGATTCCCCTCCATATAAAGATCAAGGAAACCCTTCTCCATCATATGATCCCCTTCCATCTCACGATCCCATTTCTAATCACAAATAACATATCCCTTCCATCTCATCTAATGATATCTTTCCATCTTAAGATCAATATATCCCTTCATTCTCCCTCTCACAATCCCCTCTCCCCCACTTCATCTAATGATATCCTTTAGTGTATAGATCAAAGTAAGTCTTCCACTCCATTGTATGATTTCTCTTGAAATGTGGTCTCAAAGTACACCTTCCACCCCATCTAATGATGCTCTTTCCCTCATGATCAAAAAACCCATCCCTCTTCATCTCATGATCCCCATCCATCTCATAATGAAGACCACACTATACCATCCATCCCATCCCAACATAATATCATAGAGAAGGAAATGAATTGTTTGAACAAAATGCCTCAAAGAAAATGGTCTCATGATAAAGGAATGGCATGATAAAAAAAAAAAATCATGGCATTTCATCACCATGAGACCACATTTCTTTGAGGCATTTTTTTAAAAAATTCACTACCTTCTCTATGCTACCACATTTTTCATACATGTCTACCAAAGAATTTTATGAAACAGTTCACTACATCACTGCTATGTATAAAATCCTAAAATAGGTGCTTTCAAACAAGCTATGGAAAAAGGAAAATAGTAAGCACAATATTAAGAAATATATATCTCAATAAGTACTCAAAATTTTGTTGATAATCTCATACACTATAAGCCATGACCTACATCACTATTCTAATTTTTGTGATTGAATAATTTTTTGTTTTATTTTCAGATGATGGAAGTAGAATCACCTCCAGATGTGGATAGGGTAATGGAGAAAGGTGTATCTTGTGAAATAGATAGCTCGATGCCTCTCATAGGGGTATGGGGTATATTAGCAAATTTCAAATTACATTCATTGTTATAGTTATTAGCTAGTAAAAAATAAAATAATTATTGATTTGTAGTTTAATTTCTATTTAGATGGATTCTATAGGAATTGGGAACACTACATCATGAGCATGTGAATCTTTCTCTTGAGGAGAGATATTGTCTAGTGGCAGTAAGTGATTATTTCATTAAATATATCTTTTTTTAAATGTAATTTCAATATATAAATGTATTTACTTGTTATTGCAATAGGTGAAGCTTGATGAGGAATGAAAATCAAGTTAAATATCTAGCATGAAACTTAATATTTGAAGGCATGGAATTCATGGGACATGTTTGGGTGATGTTGTGCAGCCTCCATGAGGGCCTTCTCCTCATTGCATGTTAGTTCTACTTTCTTATTCACCTTCTTAGTCTATGTTCTACTATTAAGTGAGATTTTTATTTCTTCAGGTGTTGGTTTTTACTATGTGCTTCTACTTGCTAGTGTGTGGGGTTGCACCAGTGGGGAGGAGCTTGTTTTGACAACATTTCCTTATCTTTGTGATTTTGCAAGTAGTCATTGCTATTGCTTGTTCAGTTGGGTTAAGTTTTGGCTTTTTGGGTCTGGCCTTGGCTTGCCTATGTTGGGAGGGTGTGAGTTCTTGATCGACCTAGTAAGTTCTTTGATTTTTCATTAGCATGGCTTTGGGGAAGATATCGGGGGTCAAATAACCTATGGATTTTTGAGCTGTATTTGGAGCTTCTTCTCCAAATCATTCACTGAGGGTTTTTAATAATAGTTTTTTTTCAAACAATTCAAGTAATGGTGGATTTATTTTGGTTGGTGGTTTTTGTATACCAAAGATAAATGGTTGCCTAGAACATACCAAAGATAGGTCAATGTTGGTCATTCAACTTGAATCAATTGTAGAGGACATTGGGTATTTCTCAAAACATGCTTTACTCTGCAAATTTTTGGAAATAAGGGTTATGCTCCAATTTTTGGAATTGTGGGCTCATTGTACCTAGTCCCCAAAGGGTGAGATGGAAGTAGTGTTGTTAGTAAATAGTTACTTCATGGTGACATTTAATTGCATGGCAGATCACAATAGAGTGTTTGAATGTTGGCCTTATTTCCACAACCAGTTGAGTCTATTCATTAAACCCTAGCATGTGGGTTTTGGTCCTTCAGAGGAGATTTTAAATTGGGTTCTGATGTGGGTTTTTCTCCCTATATTTCCATTTGAATATTGGTGTAATTAAATTTTGCATCAAGTTGCTTCATTACTAGGAAAACTAGTGGGGCCTTCTCAGCAAACTCAAGATAGAAAGGTAATGAATTTTGCTTGCATTTGTGTTGAAATGGATTTAAATAACCCTCTTACAGATTCTTTGGAAATTCATGTAGGTTCATGCTCTTGAGTGCAACAACTTGGCTATAAGAAATTTCCCTTATGTTGCCATCTTTTTCATGAATATGGCCATCTACAGAGGAGATTACAAAAGTCTCAATCTTCTATGTCTTAAGAGGCTCAACCTCCATGCAATCCTCCTAAGTTTGACAAAGGAAAGGACCCCATGCCTAGTGATCCTATTGGCGTAGAGGGTTTTATTCCTAATAAGGCACATAATAGGAACTGAGGTCAAAAGAGGACTCTTAAGGAGCACTAGATAGGAAATACCTTTAATATATTTGAGGTGTTGGATGATCTTAGTCAACAGGAGATGAATCTGAGAATGATGTTTTTTGATAAAGGGTGTTTCATAAGGGGTTCAAGAAGGAATTATTCTAGATTATAACCATACTTCTTAAGAGCCTGGGGTTGTGCAATTGGAAATGGATATAAGTTTGGTGGTTCATGGGAGGTTTGAGACTAATGTGAATACAAAGATGGGGGAGGGAGAGATCTCTAATCCATTGGTGAAAGTGGGGTCAGACTCGGTAAATGGAAGTAAGGCTTCTCCTTCGTTGGGAATTCTTTAGAAAGACATCAAGAAAGGGGTTGCTAGAAGTATTCTAAAATTGGGAGAAAGAAGGATTTAGAGAAACTAAAATTGATGGGGGAGACTTTGGTGGAGTTTGGGTTTGTTAAGACCCTAGATTCCCATTTTTATAACCCTTCAAAATAATTGTCCTCTCCTATAATGTAAGGGGCTTGAATAGTGGCCCTCAATAAAAAGTTGTTCATGATTTGTTGAGAACTCATTCTCCTGATGTTCTTTTTTACAGGAGACTAAGTTAACTGTTGAAGGTATGATTGGTTTGTTTCCTAAGATATGGGCATGGGGTAGTTTCAAGTGCATTGGGGATCATGGTAATGTAGGGGGTGAATTTCCTATGGAACCCATTGAAGATTCATCCTCTTTGGTGGTTGTCCTCCAAGTCTTCCATTTTTGTGGTTGTTTCAAGTATGGAGTTAGGGGAAACTATTATGCTCTCAAACATCTATGTGCCTACTTATTTTCCTGGTAAGTAGTTATTGTGGTCTCATAGTAGGTTTTTTTGGAGCCTTGATCCTTTGTTCCCTTGGATTATTGTGGGTGATTTCAATGACATTATTGAGTTTGATGAGAAGAAGGGTAGTATTGTGAGATTGGATCCCTCTTCTTTCCTTTTTTGTGATAGCATTTTTGCATTGAATCTAGTTGACATTATGCCTTGGAATGGTCAATTTACTTGGAACAATAGGAGATTGGGGGAGATTTGTATTGTTGAGATACTTGACCATTTCTTGGTGTCCTATTTCTAGGTTGGTGGAGGGTTGTCTACTTGCTTTGAGATTTTGGACTAGAGGGGTTTGGATCAAAAACCTATTAAGTTAAGTTCTACTTTGACTCAGGTTGCTTGGTCCCCATCTTTCAACTTTCATCTTATGTGGTTAAGAGATTCTTCATAGGTGCATGTGGTTGAATGGTGGAGGGGAAGACCTTATTTTGGAATTGCTATGTATTCCTTTTCTAAATTGTTGTAATATGTAAAATATCAACTCAAAAGGTGGAATAGGCAATGCTTCAGAAATATTTTTTATGCTAAGGTTGCTGCTCAAGCTGACTTGGATGTCATCACTTGAGAGATAAGGGAGTTTGGTATTTTTGAGGATTTACTTGGGGAGGAGGCCTGGAATTTAAAAGCTTTGGAAGAGTGTGAATTGCACTAGGAAATTTATTACAAATAGAAGGCTCGATTTGAGTGGTTATAGGAGGGAGAAAAAAAACCCTCTTTCATCAACTTGATGAAGGCTAGGAGACATGGTAATTCTATGTGTGTTCTTGTGAATGAAAAGGGTGAGCATTTATCTTCTTTGCAAGATATGGCTAGAGAAGTGAAAATAGGAAAATGGTGGGCTCTCTTTCACTTCTAGGGTTTAGAACCTAAAAGGAGAGAGGCTATTTTCAACCTTTCACTCAAGAAAAAACCCTTGAGATTTCAATGCAATGGATATTGAAACCTGGCAAAGGGATTGTCCTAGGAATTGAATGATGTATAATGAGGGGTACACCACCAAGTGTAAACTTGAAAAAGACAATGCAATGGAAAACATAATGTGATATGCTAAAAATGCAAAATGGCCTAGAAGATGCCCCATAAATGAAAAGAGTAAAAATGTGAATGATGTGCACATGGAAACCTTGAAGAGATTGGAAATATCTCTGAAATTCTAGAAATCTTGAATTTTTATGCTACTAGGACTCATTCACTAACCTAGTTGGTGCAAGAGCACCCAAGCTCATTAGGAGTCAGTTGAAGAGTCAGGAGAGTGCAAGAGACATGAAGGTTTTTCCATCATTCCAAAGCATCAATTATGATGTCTTGAAGCCTATAATGGCATTTGGCATGGATGAGAGTAATTGGAAGATCAAAAGTCCTAAGGGTCCTGATAAGGACCCTAGGACCAAAATGCTTTGTAAATGGAAAAATAATGTTCTAGGAGGTTAGGTAGGTTTATTATGATTTAATTTTGTCAAATAAGATTGGATAGTAAGGATCCAATAGTTTTTCGATAGTAGAGTTTAATAAATTGTAAATTGGAAATTCAAATTTTTGAATTCCAACATTGGGCGGGAAAGTAGCTTTTTGATATTTTAATCACTTTAATGTAAACCAATCAATCCAAAATTGTTTGAGAAGTTGGGAAAAGGTTATTCAAGGCCATATAAGTCATTTTTATGGAGGTTGGGTTGCTGGTACGTATTTTGTACGGACTGATACAGGAAAAAGCAAAAAAAACAGCAATTTCTTGTATTTTTCTTGTGCTCTTTTGATGTTTTATTGATTTCTATTGAATATTTGTTTAGTAGGATGGTTTAGGGACTTGTATAAACTTTTTTTGAAGTCATTTGAGTGTCCTGAAAGCAACAACAATCAATTATTTGTATATTATTTCTGACTGTCCTCAAGAAAGTGCAGATTTCTCACTAATTTTGAGGTTTTTCATGGATGATTGATCCATTTCACGGTAAAATGTTGTTGTGACCTGTGAAATAAATAATTCCTAACATGTATCATATATATTTGACAAACTAATGTGCAGGAAAGAGGAATATTAAGGTGTACACCAAGATTGGACAATGCAAAGTGCATGAGGATGGGGGCTAAGGTATAGCAGTAGGAGAATTTCCTTAATAAGGGGAATTTTTTTGAGTTTGGATTGATTTATTATGTTGATCTAATGGTGAAAATTCAAAGAGAGGGATTTGGAACTGTTTGGAAGGCCAAGATCCAAGAAGCCCTAGTTTTTGAGGCAAGTTAAGGAGGGTTTTGTGTTTGAGCATGTTAGAGGTGTCATAGAAGCCTAAAAACTTGGAATCCTTTGTTTTGAGTCAATTTAAGGGACTGTTGAAATTTTCATGGTCAGGGGATAAGTTTAGAGGGGGGTTGCTTTGGAAAAGTGGGCTAATTAGGCCTAGTTTTTGAAGAGACGGCAGATTTTGGAAGGGTTTGTCTGAAGCAAGTGATATCAAGGTTTGGATATGTTGTTTTTCATCACAAACCACACTTGAAATAGTCATTATATTGGAGGTTCCTTTGGAAAGTTTGAGTGAAAAGTCAAAAATCCTTCGCTAGAGGCCTAGTTGGGCTAGTAGCCTAGTTAAGGTGAAAATTGGTTTTGTGTCTAAGTCAAAGGGTTGGGCTTTGAAATCATTCAAAAAAAGTTTATTTGGGTCTATTAAGAATTTTCCTAGGGTTTTGGTCCATAAGGAAGGAAAATAAGTCATTTGGTGCATTATTGAGGTTTGTCTCCATCAAAGTGCCTAGAAGAGTGGTTGAGATTGTGTCTTGCAAACCTTGAGAAATTTGTGTTTCTTTCAAAGTCCCTGACCCTCTACATTAGAGTGGTATTAGAGTAGTGAGTAGGTCCTTTAGGGATTGGAGAAACAACAATGGCACCAAAAAATCAATTGTCAAGAGAGTTGGAAGAGTTGAAGGAAATCTTGGAAAGGGAGAGAAGAGAAAGAAGGGAACAAGAAGCAGCAAGAGAGCAGGCCAGAGCAAGAGAAGAAATGAAATGGAGAAGGGAGAGAGATACCATGCAAGCAAGGATAAATAACCTTGAGAGGAGTAGGAGGAGAGAAGACCAAGAAGACCAAGAAGATAATGATGAAGATGAAGAGCATGTGAGGGTAAATCAGGAACAACAAGCAGATGAGACAGAGGACCCTGAGGAAAGGAGGTTACTGAGATTGTTGAAGGCAGTACAAGGTCATGGAGGAAAGAGTCACATAGATTTTCCTATCTATCAAGGGAAGATGGATAGTGAAGAGGTGTTAGGATGGCTTGATGCCTTATAGAACTATTTTGAGTTTGAGGAGATGGATGAAGAGAGGAAGGTTAAGTTTGCCAAAAACTTGTGAGAGGTATAGCATTGACATGGTGGACTAGTTTTCAGAATGATAGGATGGCTAGAGGATTGGAAAAATTTTCTACATGGGCTAGGATGAAGAGTTTGGTCAAGGAGAAATTCCTACCATCTGATTACACAATTCATGTGAAGAGGATGAGGCAGAATTTAAGGCAAAAGGACATGGATGTGATGTCATATACTAAGAAATTTCACAAGCTTAGTATTAGAGGAAGTTATGAGGAAGAGGATGAGAAAATAGCCAAGTATATCAATGGCTTGAGGTATAATCTACAAGATGAGATTGGTTTGCAATTGCTAAGGACATTAGGAGAATTTTTTCAGTTGGCCATTAGAGTAGAAGAAAAGGTGAAGAGGAAGCAAGAAAGATCAAGCAATGGTGGAAGAGGAGGTAGTTCAAATAGGGGCAGAGGTAATAGAGAACAAGGACAAGGAAGCAATGACAAGAGCAGCAATGACAAAGGCAAAGAGGTATTTTCTGATCAAAGAGGTGGATACACTCCTAGAGGAGAAGGCAGATTTGGAAAAGGTAGAGGACCATTCACAGGTAGATGTTTCAATTGCAATGAACCAGGGCATCCTTCCTTCAAGTGTCCTAAATGGGAACAAGCTGATAAAGGCAGAGATAGGAGAGCTAACTTGGTACAAGAAGAAGAGGACAAAAAGGAGGAATTAAAAACATTCATGGCAGACCTTGTGACTGATGGTGAGTTTCTTATGGTCAAGCAAGGAGAAAGATTTCATCAAGAGCCAAAGGTAACTATCTTTAAAACTAATTGTCTTAGTCATGGTAAGATCTACAGATTGCTCATAGATTCAGGGTCACATAGCAATTTAGTTTCACTTGATATGATAACCAAGTTGGGAATTGAAACATTTGATCATCCTACTCCCTACAAGGCCACTTGGGTAACTCAAGGACAACATGTAGAGATTTGTAAGAGGAATTATGTAGATTTCTCAATTGGATCATATAATGATAGGGTGCTTTGTGATGTCATTCCAATGACTTGTGGTCATATCATCTTGGGAAGACCATGGCAGTATGCTAGGAGGACAGTGCATGATGGATTTCATAACACATATTTGGTGCATAAAGATGCTAGTAGATATAAGTTGGTTCCTTTGCCTTTGGAGTAGTCTAATGAGAACTTTGTAATTTGTTTTGAGAAGCATTTGCAGGTAAATGAGTAGGGTAGGACGAAGGAAGATATTGGTTGGTTGAAAAATAGTAAGTTACAGTAGAGATTTGAAGCACACAGTCCTAAAAATCAGAATTTGTGGGACTTGGACAGTATTAAGGTTGGAGGAATTGAATGCCCTATAGTTGAGGGTGATAGAGGAGGTGTTCTTTCACAAATGAATCAGTGGCATAGAGGCAGAAATAGGGCACAAAATCAGACTAAGTTCAAGCAGCAAGAAGGACAAACAAAACAGATTTTTGACACTAACATGATGAATGACATGAGTACAGATTGGCAGAAGAGGAAGACAATGACTTTGGGAGATTACATGGCCTGTCATGTGAAGATGAAAACATATGACAGCAAGGGGTCTTTTGGTGGCAGCAAGTTGGATGCTTCTTGGGGCAAGTAACTTTTCTTTCTTGGGGAGAATGGTGCAGGAGAACCCAAGCTCATTAGGAGTCAATTGAAGAGTCAGGAGAGTGTAAGAGACATGAATATTTTTCCATCATTCCAAAGCATCAATTATGATGTCTTGAAGCCTATAATGGCATTTGGCATGGATGAGAGTAATTGGAAGATCAAAAGTCCTAAGGGTCATGATAAGGACCCTAGGACCAAAATGCTTTGTAAATGGAAAAATAATGTTCTAGGAGGTTAGGTAGGTTTATTATGATTTAATTTTGTCAAATAAGATTGGATAGTAAGGATCCAATAGTTTTTGGATAGTAGAGTTTAATAAATTGTAAATTGGAAATTCAAATTTTTGAATTCCAACATTGGGCGGGAAAGTAGTTTTTTGATGTTTTAATCACTTTAATGTAAACTAATCAATCCAAAACGGTTTGAGAAGTTGGAGAAAGGTTATTCAAGGCCATAGAAGTCATTTTTATGGAGGTTGGGTTGCTGGTACGGATTTTGTACGGACTGATACAGGAAAAAGCAAAAAAACAGCAATTTCTTGCATTTTTCTTGTGCTCTTTTGATGTTTTATTGATTTCTATTGAAGATTTGTTTAGTAGGATGTTTTAGGGACTTGTATCAACTTTTTTTGAAGTCATTTGAATGTCCTGAAAGCAACAAAAATAAATTCTTTGTATATTATTTCTGACTGTCCTCAAGAAAGTGCAGATTTTTCACTAATTTTGAGGTTTTTCATGGATGATTGATCCATTTCCAGGTAAAATGCTGCTGTGACCTATGAAATGGATCATTCATAACATGTATCATATATATTTTACAAACTAATGTGCAGGAAAGAGGAATATTAAGGTGTACACCAAGATTGGACAATGCAAAGTGCATGAGGATGGGGGCTAAGGTATAGCAGTAGGAGATCTGCCTTAATAAGGGGAAAGTTTTTGAGTTTGAATTGATTTATTATGTTGATCTAATGGTGAAAATTCAAAGAGATGGATTTGGAAGTGTTTGGAAGGCCAAGATCCAAGAAGCCCTAGTTTTTGAGGCAAGTTAAGGAGGGTTTTGTGTTTGAGCATGTTAGAGGTGTCATAGAAGCCTAAAAAACTTTGAATCCTTGGTTTTGAGTCATTTTAAGGGACTGTTGAAAGTTTCATGGTTAGGGGATAAGGTTAGAGGGGGGTTGCTTTGGAAAAGTGGGCTAATTAGGCCTAGTTTTTGAAGAGACAACAGATTTTGGAAGGGTTTGTCTGAAGCAAGTGATATCAAGGTTTGGATATGTTGTTTTTCATCACAAACCACACTTGAAACAGTCATTATATTGGAGGTTCCTTTGGAAAGTTTGAGTGCAAAGTCAAAAATCCTTCGCTAGAGGCCTAGTTGGGCTAGTAGCCTAGTTAAGGTGAAAATTGGTTTTGTGTCTAAGTCAAAGGGTTGGGCTTTGAAATAATTCAAAACAAGTTTTTTTTGGGTCTCTTAAGAGTGTTCCTAGGTTTTGGGTCCATAAGGAAGGAAAATAAGTCATTTGGTGCATTATTGAGGTTTGTCTCCATCAAAGTGCCTAGAAGAGTGGTTGAGATTGTGTCTTGCAAACCTTGAGAACTTTGTGTTTCTTTCGAAGTCCTTGACCCTCTACATCACTAGTAGAATCAATCCCCAATATTGATTACTATACAAGTTTGTTTAGGCAAAAAGGGTATCTAAATCCACAAATATATCTGATAGATAGCTACAATGGGACTCATTTTCCACTATTGGTGAATCAATCTTATTCCACTTTTTAAAAAATTGAAGACTCTAATTTTCCCTTCAACACATATCCTTTCCTTCCAACCTGAGTTTTGGATCCAGATATGTGAAAAACACTTGAAAACTAGAATTAAAATTGATATTCTAATGGGGGTTTACCTCGGTCAAAACCCTAGTTTGGTAATTAAACAGTGATTGAAATAAGGAAAAGTGCATGAAAACCCTAGTCTTAATTGTGTCTAAGACTAAGAAATCTGAAAGATGATGCAATCCTATTCTAATGTGTAAGAATATGATGCAATAATGGAAATGTGAGGATGGATAACTCACTTGTGATGATTTCTAATCACCCCAAGTGAACCATAATGATACGTGTACCTTTCTTAGGCTGAATGTTGAGTGACAATGGAAGATGTAATATCTTAGGAAATAGTTCTTTAGGATTGGCTTGATGGCTATTTGCATCTCCCCAACCTAGAATCCATCATGATTCACCATAGGAATCCATGATCAACCCTTGACAATGTTAGATCTTGGTTGAAAGTGAGCTTGAAGACCTAAAAAAATGCTTTAATGTTGCTCCAACACTTCAACTTTACTTGCTTTTGGAATTAGAATCCTCTTATGAAATATTTCTTGATGCTTGACTCTTGAAAATGCTTGCTCAAAGTGCTTAGAGTATGTTTGGATTGCTTAGATTATGAAAAGTAACTTAGAAGCTTGCTTTTATAAGCATTGACACCTAATTGACCATTACCTAGATCTCAAAGGCTAACATTTATGAAAAACTTGAAGTAATTGATGAATTCCCACTCAAATTTGAAAAGGACCCCAAATGGGACTCATTCACCACACCTAGTGAATGGGTCCCACCTAAAGGGACTCATTCATCCAAGGTGGAGAATGAGTCCCACCTTAGCTTTTTGATGTGGGTTTTTGGGATTTTTGGGGATTTAAGTGATTTTGTATGATTTTATATGATTCTTGAATGAAATGAACCCCAAGATCCAAAATAATGGGTCTTAGTGGCATATAAATGGTGATTTTTAAAAGTAATTAATGCAAGGGTGCCAAAATAGGTCCAAATTAAGTGTGAAATTGCCTCTTTTGTCAAGAGTGCATAATTTTCAACACTAAAGAAGCTTTGCAATTCTTTGCTTCTTTATTTTAAGAGGACTCTCATGATGGTTTTACAAAAGAAAACCAAGTTCTTTCTTGTATCCCATCTTTGGTCACTAGGGAGATGAATGAGCATCTTTTGATTAATATCTCACTAGAGGAATTAGAGGCTATTGTTTTCAAAATGGAGAAAAGGAAAGCCTTGGGACCTAATGGTTTTCTGGTTGAATTTTGGGATATCATTGAGTTGGACCTTTTGGAGGTAGTTTGTGAGTCTTTGAGAAATAAGCAGATGTTGCAGGCTTTAACCTCTACATTCCTTGCTCTCATTCCCAAATGTAAGGGGGTGGATTGTCTAAGTCAATTTCAACCCATTTCCCTTTGTAATATGGTGTATAAAATCATTTCCAAGCTAATTGCTAAAAGGGTGAAGCAATGGTTTAGAGGGCTTATCGCTGAGGAACAAAGTAGTTTTGTGAAGAATTGGAAAATTCTAGATGGGGTGATCATTGCTACTGAGACCATTCATTCTATTGCACCCTTGAAAGAAAAGGCTATGTTAATCAAGCTTGATATGATGAAGGCTTATGATAAAGTGAAGTAGTCCTTCTTGTGAAAAATTCTTATTGCTTTTTTTTTTGTTGAGGAGTGAGTCCAATGGGTTATGTGTTGTGTTACCTCTAGACTTCATTCTTAGTGTTGATAAATGTTAAGCCTTCCTTTCTTTTTAGTGCTTCTAGGGGTCTTCATCAAGGGGATCCTCTCTCCTTATATATTTATTCTTTCATATGGAAGGCCTAGGAAAATGATAAAACATAAGGTGGAGTTGGGTCTTATCCAAGGATAGAGGTGGGGAAATGGTTTGCCTCCTCAATCTCACCTGCAATTTTTGCATGATACCACCTTGATGGGTTTGGATAAGATCAAAGAAGCTAGGAATTTGCACAAGGATTTGGATATCTACCTTGTTGCTTCTGGTAAAAGGATTAATGAATAAAAATCCTCCATCTTCTTCTTTAATACTATGAGGCTTATTCGGGAAAGGATTTATTGTATCTTGAGGTTCCAACTACGTTCTCTCCCTTTATCTTGGTATTCCTATCTCTTTTGGTAGACTTCCCAGGGAATCGTGGCAGAATATTCTATACAAGTTCCATGCAAAGGTTTATCATTAGACTCATTGATGGTTGTCATTTTCTATTAATGTTCAGCTACTAAACTTTGTGGTGCAGGCTCTTCCTATTTATAAATGCATGGTATAGGTGGCTCTAGTTGGGTTTGTGAAGGATTTGCACTCTCTAGCTAGACAATTCTTATGGGCAGGTAGCTTATCCTCATCCAAGTGGAGCCTGGTTAAGTGGGATATTGTGTGTAGCTCGAGGTAGTTTTGGGATCTTGGATTGTGGTAGGTGACTCAGTATGTGTTGGATTTTGCTGCAAAGCTTTACTAGAGGAGGTGTGTGAAGCAAGATCATATTTGGCCCAGGATTTTGTCTCACAAGTACCTTCTAGGGGTTCTAAAGCAGGAGCTTCCTAGGTTTCCTCTAGTGGGGAAATTTTCTAAAATGTGGGGAACGCTTAAGAAAGGGGATACATTGATCAAGGAGAGCCTGTTCTAGATATGTAATAGGGGGGATGAGGCTCTCTTTTGGTAGGATTCTTGGGATGGTTTTACCCCCATTATATGTCAGTATCCTAATATGGTGACTCTATATCATCATTTTTTAGAGGCTGGTTGGTCAAGGGTGAGTGATTTTAAGATTTTTTATCCATGTGGGTGGGTGGAGGTGGCTAGGTGGAAGGATCCTTGCATTTTCCTTGTTCTTGGGTTGGAGGAGGATTGTGTTGTGCTTCAAAATATTTTGGTTGGTAGACAATGCAGTTCCCTTAGGGATAAGGATATTTTGGCTTGAAGCTCAAATCCTAAGGGTGATTTCACTATGGCTAGTGGATATCAAGATTTCTTGTCTCCTAAGTTTGGGGGGGTGGAGGTCCCTTGGTGGAAACATGTGTGGTGCAGGAGCACCTTGCTCACTAGTTGCCTCTAATTGGAAAAATTGTAAAATTTGAGCTTTCAAGTGTCAAAGCATGTAAATCTTTGTAAAAATTCATGAAGTGGTCATGAATAAATTATTTGAGGTCACAAATAGGTCAATAGGTGGGGAAAAATATAGAAAAAGCAAAAATTGAAAAAAAATGTAAAAGTTGCCAATTTGTAAAATACAACAAAAAGGCAAAAAGACAAAATATGATGAGACAAAGTGGGAAAGTAAAGGTTTCGGTCAATGGAGGAAGTTAAAAATTTAGTTATTGAATGGGAAACAACTATAAAAGGCTTGTAGAAGGTGAGAAAAATACAATCTTTGTATTCTTGAAGTTTATCATTAATAAAAAATACCCTATTTTGTTATTTTGCATAATTCTTTCTATTATTTATTCACTTGTATGATCTGAATTGTAGTATAGGGATTTAAATCACATTATTCTTGATATATCAAAGATTTATCATCAATTTAAATCCATTTTTATGTTATTTTATTAGGTGTAACATTTGATTGAAGGCATTTACTATAGTTCACTTAGAAACCTTTAAAACAGGGGTTTTGAGAGTCAAATAAGAAAATGAAGCATACTCCACCGAATTTGGCCCTATAGATTGATGGAGTAGGGTTAAATAGGATGTTTTAGGTTTAATTTGTGTTTTTTTTTTTTGCAAGGGAAGCAAGAATTCAATAAAGGAGTTGTTTCTATAGGGAAAATACAAATATTTTCAAGCAATTGTTGTTGATATAGTCATGGGTATGAAGGTATAATAGTTGTAGAGGTTTGGTAAAGGTTTCTAGAGCATGTACAGACCTAGACAAACATGTTTGAATCAGTTTATAAGTGGCAGAAGGTATGGAGCATGGTACTCTAATAAACCCTCATTTGTAGGGTGCTGGTGAATTTTCTAGTGCACCTAAAGGAACTTCTAATGAATAGCCCATTCCTATGTTCAAAACTCCTAAAAATGACTGGCCAATGAATAAGATCTAGTAAAAAATTAATATCTTATGCACTCTATGCTCTGTAGGGCCAAAGGGGGTGTTCCTATTGGTGTTCATTTGAATTGTACTTGATAGAACACATCATTTCAATAGATTAATTTGAATGAAGGATAATTATGTAATAATTACTATGAAATCAGATTGTTTCTAAGTGACTTGTTTCCCATTCACCCAAAGCTAGCCTGCATGGTAATTGACACAAATATTGTATAAAGATTTATGAAATTTGAAGTGAATTTAAATTTTGACTTTAGGCTAGTCACCATACAACTATTGATTAACCCTTTAGGTGAACCATTAAGGAATATACTAGTGCCTTACTAAATTGGGCGAGGGAGTCACATATACAAGAGTTAGTAATGGAGAAGATGACCTTAAAATTTAATGGGGTGAACTACCCTCATAACAACTTTGCATTATGGAGCTCACTATTTATGATATATAACTGCTTATCAGACCCTCTGTAAATAATTATAAATATATGACTCTATTTAAGCATTTAATTGACTACTTGAATCAAAGCATAAAATAGAGATATGTTCAAAGAAGAATGAAAAAATTATTAATATTCCACTCAAAATTCAAAATCCTCACAAGGAGAGAAGATGCTTATCAATTAAATTTTCATAACAATTTAAGATAACATGTATATGTTCAAAGAAGAATGAAAAAATTATTAATATTCCACTCAAAATTCACTCAAATCCTCACAAGGAGAGAAGATATAAAAAAAATATACTTTCATTTATGCTTATCAATTAAATTTTCATAACAATTTAAGATAACATGTACTTGTTTCATCTAGAAAAGCTAAAAATAGACTAGCTATTTGTTAGTGAATAGATTTTTGCTTTGAAAATGAATGTAGAAAATGACTCAAAATGCCAAGAAAGAACAAACAACACTAACAATTCAATCACTTGTAATGGCAAGTGAAAGTTATCTCTACTTGTTTTACGAGGCACAACTACCTTCAATAGATATGCAATGAATGGAAACTAGGGTATGCCTTTGACAAGAGGGAAAAAAAGGTAACTAACAAATGCACATAATCATGGCATAGATGTAGTGAATTAATTTTAGAATGAAGTAGATGTAGCAAAATAATACACAGATCATATCCCACACCCACAGATAATATCAAATTGAATAAAGATAGTCATATTCCCATCTCAAATTAAGCCACATACACCAAAAACATATTGAAGATAGACTACATACTAACATAGAAAAGTTGCAATCAAGAAAAACATTTGTAGAAACAAAGTTTTGAAAACACTTCTCATTTCTTCAATAAAACAAAGCTCCAAGTCTTTGTGATGTTCCTTGTACATAAACTAATTTTAGAGAAAAAAATACAACTTATTACAAATAGAAAATGCAATTTTTCTCCTTCTCTATTTCATAGAATAGCTCGGAAAAACCCCCCCTTTTTCTGAATCAAACTTACAATAAATAGTTCCCTAAAAAAACCCCTTACCATAACTGACTCTTGAGCCCCCAAATATCTGTACCTTTGACAAACCCTTTTTCAATACATGTAGCTTTCCTCCAAATAAAAAACTAAAGCATGCAGAATTATGAGTATGTTCTAGTTCAGCTATGGTTTCCCAAATGTCTCTGTTAGGGTAATATATCTCAGCGTTGGAAATGGATTTTCTTAAATTAGTAAATCCACCAAAAATAATAATACGCCTATTAGGTACACAAAAATCAAGCATTTCTCAAGAAACTAACATTAGAACCTGCCTAATCCACCTTCTACACACAAGTTCATATGCCCACACCTCATCAGCCACAAGAATACCTCTATGGTCACCTGTAAATAGATTAACACCATTGCTACCTCCACCTAGAACAAACATCTTCCCAGCAATAGACACAATCCCAAATTTTTTCAAGTGCTTGATTTCAGATGGCAGTGGAGAAATAGTCATCCACATTTAATGGAAAGGATCATAAACCTTCCATATTTTTTTTGGCTCTATGTTAGCTACTTTGTTGCACATCCATGCTTTACACTTGCAAATTGCATTTGCTTGAAAGTTTCTAAAGTATTTTCAACAAATCCATCTTCTAATTCCTGAAATGATGTGTCTTAACAACATTATGTCAAACAATTCACTTGCCTTCTCTATCATTCACACCATCATGGGGATATTTTATTAAATAGGTATTCTCTTCAAGAGTATCAATCTTCATGGTCCACATCTTTTGAATTTGAATTTGAAGCATTTTCATTTTTAGATAAAAAGTTTTTTATTGGTTTATGCTAGTGTCGACCACCATTGTTTTCCAAACTCAAGTGATTTAGACCTAGTAGTTTCTAGAGCTTTCGTAACATCGGATTGATACAACTTCCACCCAAAGAATGTCCTCAGCTGATTGAGCTATCATTTTTTTCAGCGTACAAGTTTACAAGTATTTGATTTCATCATTTTAATGGCCTCATCTAAGAGGACCCTATGGTCTATCTTATTTATTTCTATTTTTTTATGATAGTCACCTCTTTCTTCTGTAGTTGCCATAGTTTTTGTATCAAAATGGACATTCAAACTATTTGCATTTGGTCTAGAATTTGTAGGCTCCTTGTTGTCAAAAACAACTAACTTAGTACTCGTGTAATAAAGAATCAGAATCCTCATTGTTCAAAACAGGACCAAATGTGTATGTAAGAACACACTTTTCGTTTGGCGCGAAGTTGGAGAATATTGGCAAAGATCTCAAAACTTGACTTGTTTATGCGAATTTTCCTTTGCTTAAAAGTTTACAAAGCTTCAACAAATCTATTTTTTTTATAATCCACACTTGTTGCATTCCATGAGATGAAAAATCTTTGAGGCATTCAAACTATATCATAGGAGCTCTCATAACCATCACCCATCAAACAGTTCAAGTGTGAAGTCCATGATTCCACATC
Source organism: Sequoia sempervirens (assembly GCA_007258455.2). Taxonomy (NCBI): domain Eukaryota; kingdom Viridiplantae; phylum Streptophyta; class Pinopsida; order Cupressales; family Cupressaceae; genus Sequoia; species Sequoia sempervirens. Next base: position 766,741,662 of record VDFB02193867.1, on the reverse strand, counting down.
TGCATATATGTCTGCAACAACTCCATATCACTCCCATTTTTCTTCCAGAGGCTAAGAAGTGATGTTGGGAAGTCGGATATTCTCAACACTTTATAACCTTAAGTCTGACATCTTTGGAGTTTTATAACTTGTAAAAGGCCCAACTGCAAAGAAATTCAGGTTCTCTTGGAGTTTTATAACTTGTAAAAGGCCCGACTACAAAGAAAGTAGAGCTCTCTTGGAGTTTTATAACTTGTAAAAGGCTTCACTACAAAGAAAGTTGGGCTATATTTGGAACTCAAAAATTTAATTAAATATCCCATAATATAAAAGGGGGGGCCCACTGCTTATAAAGTCCACAAATTTCACACCCAAATACTTGAATTTTAATAAAGTCATTTATCTTTTGAAACAAAAAACTTCATAATTTTCTTCACCTTTATAAACTTGGGAAAATGCTCCAACAAAATCTATCACATGAATAAAACTGAGAAACTTCATAACTTTCACACAGTGACTCTATTCTTCATGAAATTCAAACAACAAAAGGATTGAGTTCTTCTGAGCAAAACCTAGAAATCTTTTAAACTCCATCAACCCAAAGACCAAAATTTGACCTTGTTTGGAAGTTACATCTAGGAAAATGTGAGCTTAAAATTTTATAGACAATGAAGCACTTGGGCACAAAAACTGGTCAAATGGAGTAGAATACATCTAAGATCAAGCTTCCCTAAATAATTTGGACCAGCTTTAACAGGTTTGTAAAAAATAATTAGTTTTGAAATGTGGCAAGCTAAAGTAGACAAAGGGGAATGCACTAAAAATTTGAAAAAAATTCAGGTTCAAGATTTGGGGTAACATTGGCTCTAGTTGGGGACTGTCATCTACCACAGAGAGAAAATAACTCTAGAATCTTAGATGAAGACTAGGCCAATTCTATTGGGTACAGAGTTAGATAGCATAGGAAACGGAGGAGCCAATGCAAACCAAAAACATGACAACACAAGAAAAGGAAACAACTACACTATAGGCATACCAAAAACACCTAGAATATGTACATGGTCATGAAGGCCCTACCTCATATAACTCTAAATTGATCATGCAAATCCATTAACTGGCTGGGAAAAATAGATGCCTATGCAAAATAATGTTGAATGAATGAGGATCATGCACACAATCAATTGCTAACTGGTGACCACCATAATCAAAGCAATATGAACAACACCATGCAAAAATTCTTTGGGTAAAATCTTATGCTCAACAAGCCATTCCTCAATGTACACTTCTACAACTAGATGATTCACATCAACATTGGCCATTAAGAAATTACTAGCATCTATTTTCATATCATTAGGTGTGGTACTAGAATTTACTTGACTTAGCAAGCAAGGAGAAATCAGCCCTTAGATTGGGCAACCCACACACAATTCATGAGATAAAAACCCTTTATTTGTGCTATATGTGGAAATAATTCCATTGTTTAAAAAATTTGGACCAACATATTCTTGCACATTATTATCTTTCTCAACATACAAATTGATATCCTATAAATGATAATTATCCCCAACCGGAACAAACTCCTCTTTCTCTGCAATGTTTGACTCCAAAACTTCATGACACACTTCATTAATTTTTCCTGGATATTCTTTTTGTGTATCATAGGCTAAAAGAATCATTGAGTTTGTAATTGTAGACTCTAAATTTTGAATTGCACATTCAAAAAGCATTGGATCAAATTTAAATGCAAAAACTTCTTCATTTGTACAAAGAAATTCATCACTCAAAAATTTCCCACACCAACTGGACTCATCAGAACATAGATTAATCATACCTTCACCAAGCTGAGACACCAGACCATCAAATTCTTCAATTTTATCCTCACATGAGTATACTTCATTTACTAGATCTTCAACATGAAAGTCTTTTTCTTCAATAGATGATAAAAACTGAAGTATAATTTATTTTTCATCAAGAGATTCATAATCCAGAACTTTTAGCAATTCTTAAGGTTTTGGTTGTAGCAGATCCTTTTCACCATCCCCTTCATGAAACTTGAAAACTGCATAGTCTAGTTGTATGTTACTTTGAAAGATCTCATCTTCATACCTTTTGGAAACAAGCTGATTTTCAACTACCTCAACACTGAAAGTTTCCAACTTTGGGTAAGAGAAGAGTCCCAACGAATCTTCATTACCTCCATTTTTTACCTTATGAGAAACATTTTCTATCATATGGTCTACTTTAGGAATATTAAAAGAAAAGGTTTCTAGTTTAGGAAAGAGTGCATGCATATGTGCATCATCACTCATACCTCCTTTTGTGTTAACAAAATCACAAGAAAATAAATTCATCTCGAATTCAGTAATATGACCATTTTCATCTATGATTCCACACAAGAAATCATTACCTGAACCTTCCAAACACTAGTTAGGAATTAAAACAATATTAGAATCTTTCAATGGTACCTCTTGTTCGGGAGAAATAAGAGATGGTTTAATCTCTTTCGTTTGCATGCATATCATGGAGGTTGCTGATTTCTTATTTCTAGTTCAATAAGATGTCTTTATGGATTCCTATGGTGTAACATATGTCTTTGTGGCAATTTACTCAAAAAAAAAAAATTTGTAAGAACAAGAATGTGATGTAGTAGTAGCACCATTGTCTCCAATCTCTTCTTTAATCCGCTTTGATCTTCTTATGGTAGCTTGCAATTGATGAATCTCTTGTTTAAGATCTTTAATCAAATAATATCTATGATGCACCTTTTCTAGCAATAATAAAGATTTGTGATCTTCTATTGGATGCAACCTTTCTCTCTCAACTTTAGAAATACTTTCTTTAAAATCATTCCACAAGGATTGAATTATTTCATCATCTTTAGCCAATATATCTATAATTGTTGGTGTATGTCATCTTTTGAATTTAGATTGATTTCTTTCTTTGACTAGTACAAAACCATTTTCTGAGATCCTCAAATAAAATATAGTCGCCAACCTTCTTTTCTACGAACGAACCATTAAATTTTTGGAAGAACAAAGCACCAGCCACTTTGTTTCCCCAGCGGAGTCGCCAAAAATTTGTTAGTGAACAAATTTGTCCTTCAAAAATGAATGTAGAAAATGACTCAAAATGCCCAGAAAGAAGAAAAAACAACACTAACAATTCAATCACTTGTAATGGTAAGTGCAAGTGCTCTCTACTTGTTTTACAAGGCACATCTACCTTTAATAGATATGCAATGAATGGAAACTAGGATATGCCTTCGACCAGAAGGCAGAAAGGTAACTAACAACTGTGCATAATCATGACATAAATGTGGAGAAATAATTTTATAATGAAGTAGATGTAGGAAAATAATACACAATTCATATCCCACACCTGCAAATAATATCAGATTGAATAAAGACATTCATATTCCCATCTTAGATTCAATCACATACAATAGAAACATATTGAAGACAAACTGCAGACTAACTTAGGAAAGCTGCAATCAAGAAAAACATTCATAGAAGAAAAGTTCTAAAAACACTTCTCATTTATTCAATAAAACAAAGCTCCAAGTCTCTGTGGTGTTCCCTGTACATAAATTGAGTTTAGAGAAAAAAAATACAACTGATTACAAATAGAAAATGCAATTTTTCTCCTTTGTTTCATAGAACAACTAGGAAAATCCCCCATTTTTTTGAATCAAGCTTACAATAAAATAGTTCCCTAAAAAGACCCCTTGGTTAGCATAACTTCCTCTTGAGCCCCCAAATATTTGTACCTTTGACAAACCCTTATGCAATACATGTAGCTTTCCTTCAAATACAAAACCAAAGCATGGAAAATTATGAGTATGTTCTAGTTCAGCTATGGGATCCCAAATGTCTTTGTTAGGGTCATATATCTCGTCATTGGAAATAGATTTTCTTAAATTAGTAAATCCACCAAAAATAATAATACGCCTATTAGGTACAAAAGAAGCAAACATTGCTTAAGCAACTGACATTGGAACTCGCCCGATCCACCTTCTACACATAGGTTCATATGCCCACACCTTATCAGTTGTAAGAATACCTCTACAATCACCTGTAACTAGATTAACATCATTGCTACCTCCACCCAGAAGAAATAGCTTCCCAGCAACAAACACAGTCCCAAATTTTTTCAAGTGCTTGATTTTAGATGGCAGTGGAGGAATAGTCATCCACATTTAATGGACAGGATCATAAGCCTACCATATATTTTTTTGGTTCTATGGTAGTTGCTTTGTTGTGTGTACATGCTTTACACCTGCGAATTGCATTTTCTTGAAAGTTTTTAAAGTCTTTTCAACAAATCCATCTTGTGATTCCTGAGATGATGTCTCTTAAGAGCATTATGTTGAACAATTCACTTGCTTTCTCTATCATTCACACCATCATGGAGATATTTTATTAAATAGGCATTCTCTTCAAGAGTATCAATCTTCGCAGTCCACATCTTTTGAATTTGAATTTGAAGCATTTGTATTTTTAGATAGAAATTTTTTTACTAGATTTATGCTAGTTTTGACCACCATTGTTTTCCAAAACTCTAGTGATTCAAACCCAATGGTTTCTAGAGCTTTCATAACATCAAATTGATGTAACTTCCACCCAAAGAATGTCCTCATCCAATTGAGCTATCATTTTTTTTGGCATACAAGTTTACAAGTATTTTATTTCATCATTTTAATGGCCTCATCTAAGAGGACCTTGTGGTTTTTCTTATTTACTTCTGCTATTTTATGATACTCACCTCTTTCTTTTGTAGTCGTCATAGTTTTTGTATTAAAATGGACATTCACACTATCTGCATTTGGTTTGCAATTTTTAGGCTTCTTGTTGTCAAAACCAACTAACTTACTATCGATGTAATGAAGAATCAAAATTCTCATTGTTCAAAAATGGACCAAACATGTACACAAGAACACACTTTTTGTCTGGCACCGGGTTGGAAAATATTGGAAAATATCTCAAAACTTGACTTGTTTATGCCAATTTTCCTTTGCTTGAAAGTTTACAAAGCTTGAACAAATCCATTTGATTCATAATGCGCACTTTCTGCATTCCATGAGATGACAAATATTTGAGGCATTCGAACTATATCATAGGATCTCTCATAACCATCACCCATTAAATGGTTCAGGCACCGAGTCCATTATTCCACATATGCATATATGTTTGCGGTAACTCCATATCACTCCCATTTTTCTTCTAGAGGTTGAGACATGATGTTGGGAAGTTGGATATTCTCACAACTTTATAACCTTATGTTAGGAGTCTTTGGATTTTTATAACTTGTAAAAGGCCTGACTGCAAAGAAATTTTGGCTCTATTGGAGTTTTATAACTTGTAAAAGGCATGGGGATCACCTATTGGTGTAACAATGAGAGTGTTTCCCATTTACAGTGCAAGCAAGGTTCAAATCCCTGCCTGGCCTTTGAGTAGAAATACTGCTACTAGTCCCACATTGTGCTCAGAGGAATTGTGGTGGCTGATCTTGGAGGACATATAGGTGATCCTGGAAAATGTGGTGGCTAAGCATGCTTGTTCTTGTAGGTGTGTTTTTCTCATGGATCCAATTTTTTGATGGTGTGTGTTGCTCGTGGACTACTGTCAAACCCACATGGGTCTTTCATGCCTGGTGGTGTGTGCTACTCATGGACTGTTGTTGGACCCACATGGTTTTCCCATGCCTATCAGTTTTGGGTCAGACCCTCATGATTCTTTCATGCCTGGAGGTTCTACGCGGTTGGTCTTAGAGTGATAAGTTTAAGATGGCTCAAGGTGTAAGGGTGTTGTGCATCATATATTTCTAAGGATGAGGCCCATCAACAATGTGGTCTCATTGGTTCATAGCTCCAGTCAAAAGTGTTTGGGGTGTTTCCCCTTAGCATTGTTTACCAATAAAAAAAAACTTGTAAAAGGATCGACTAGAAAGAAAGTTGAGCTCTCTTGGAGTTTTATAACTTGTAAAAGGCCCGACTACAAAGAAAGTTGGGCTATATTTGGAACTCAAAAACTTAATTAAATATCCCATAATATAAAAGGGGGACCCACTACTTATAAATTCCACAAATTTTGCACCTGAATACTTGACTTTTAATAAATTCACTTATCCTTTAAAACACAAAACTTCATAATTTGCTTCACCTTTATAAACTTGGGTAAATGCTCCATCAAAATCTATCACATGAATAAAACTGAAAACTTCATAACTTTCACATAATGACTTTGTTCCTCACAAAATTTGAACAACAAAAGGATTGGGTTCTTCTGAGAAAAACCCAAAAATATTTTAAACTCCATCAACCCAAAGACCAAAATTTGACCTTGTTTGCAAGTTATAGCCAGGCAAATGTGAAGCTTAAAATTTCATAGAAAGTGAAGTGCTTAGGCACAAAAACTAGTCAAATGGAGTAGAATACATCTAATATCAAGCTTCCCTAAAGAATTTGGACCAGCTTTAACAAGTTTGTAAAAAATAATTATTTTTGGAATGTGGCAGGCTACAACAAACAAAGGGGAATGCACTAAAAATTTGAAAATTTTTAGGTTCAAGATTTGGGGTAACACTATTCTATTCCTATCATTCTATTCATATACACCTGACTCAAAAACCTAACCAAATTTTTTATCTATCATTCCTCCTTCCTGAAAATAAGCCCTAAATTCCCTTTTCTAGAGTAAGGGAGCAACAAGCTTCAAACTTAAATACAATTTCATTAAAAAATTCATTTCACACAAAAATTTCATCTGCATTTACTTTGCATTTCAAAATTCCCATGTGTTGAATCTTGAAGAAAGTGGTGCAAAATGGGAAAAGCCAAAATTGTAATTGTGAATTCAAAATTCACCATGCTCCCTTCAAGTTTTGAGTTTTGGCTAAGCGCTAGCCTATGCCTTCAACAATTGCTTTCAACCCCTTTCTTTGATCAGTACTATGAATTCTACCACTTTTTTTCTCCCCACATTCCAAATGCATTTCCTCATTGCTCTTCGATCGACTCCCTAAAATGCTCCAACATGTCATCACTACGGGCTATTTTGATCATTCCTTTTTGCTTCCTCATCGGGCCCTGCTCAAGAACCACGCAACTCCCATTCCCATAAAATTTTGGTGAACCCCACAATCAGCATCTGTAGTGCACATTTTTCTATGTATTATTCCTGCACAAGCTTTCAGTGAAGGAATGAAATAACGACCGCAGGAAGCAAAATGCTGCCACACATCCCTTCTATGCACACTACTTCAACATAGAGGATGAAGTGAACTACAAGGTGTGGGTTCTACCACGTATTTTAACCACCTACCTCAAAGGGAAACACTTGTCAGCATGAGGTTCTATTGGACCACTACCATCATTTGTAGAGGATGCACCTGGACTTGGAGTGACCAAATACATTGGTTGAAGTCTTTATATTCCAACCGATGGAGGGAATCTTCGATTTTGCATCATTTCCAAATATTCTCAAATATTTTATGTTACTAATCGCCTAGGTGGTGGGAGAATTTGGCTATATATACTCCTCTTTGTTTTGGAGGAAGGGTTCCAAAATTTCACAAGAAGAGTACTAATTTTGAGAGACACAGGCCTTTATTATTGTTTTTTCATTATTGCAAAGACTCTCAGACTATGCCAATTGTTCAGCCTTTCTATTTTTTATGTTATTTGATTAACTTTAGATTGTGCTACTATTGTCTGGATATTTCATTTGAGAACTTCTATAAATTAAATGCAAGTTGGTTGGTCTAGATCATGTCTTATGACTCTTCTTGGCAGTAGGAATGTATGAAATTTATTTTATGTTAATGAATGGATTATCTATACTTTAATCTTTAATTTTTTCCTTTCTAGTACATTACAAATACCAATCAAGCCCTTAGATCTATGATTTATCATGCCTATTATTAGTCTTGGCACATCACCTTAGATTATATTTTGTTTTTTTATATTAGCTTCCTTTTTTATTTTTGGGTTATTACCTTGCCAATTTTTGGCATCAACATTTTTTTCTTCTTCCTGGCACATCCAGTGGGATGGGCTTAATGAATCAAATTTTTATAAGGGTGTATGAGCCATCGACTTGTTACTAGGTCCCAAATAACAAACAATCCTAGTTTGTTAGTACCACCATTAGGTACATTACAAGCCACAGGTCAATTAGTAAATGTTTCACTTCCTCCCTTTTCATTAGCCATGTTTCCTGCTGCTAATAGAAATTATGTGGCATGGGACACCAGAAGCCCTCTTGTTGCACCAGTAGCACCTGTTGTTTGGATTGCTATCCTAGTTTCTTCCCTACAAGCTATACCTAAATTCATTGGAGATCGCTCAAGAACACCATTCGAACATTTGCAAGATGTTGTGAATGTATGCTTAGTACATGGGGTTACAACCCAAAATGTGGCATTAAGGTTTCTTACCACCTCTTTAAGAGGAAAGGCACTAGATTGGTATCGCACATTGCAAGCAAACACTATTGGCACTTGGGATGAGATTGGGGAGCCTTTCTATCAAATATTTTCTAATGCAGGAGACTGATCATCATTGTATTACTAGCTATCAGTTATAATAAAGGGCCCTGCACGAAACGATGGTTGTCTTCAATGCTCATTGTCATACAAGTTGGTAGAGGATTCATGTTAATATTTTCCCACTGGGTGATCTAGCTTTTATGTTCTATTTGAAGTCTATCAATCTTGACATTTCAATAATGATTCAATCTCTTGATGGAACCACCCTACCAGGCACATATAACATTGTGTTAAAGCAAAAAACAATTTAATAGATGTCAGGAAGCTACGTTCTTGACCCATCATTCTTATATTTGTTGAAGCATCAGTTCCTACTCAAGAGACACCCTCCACTAGTGCACTGACTCCTCCTCAATCCATGTACACATACCTAAGCATGTCACAAAATGTTTCCTCGACATTTAGCTCTTCAAAGGAGGAAATGAGCGAGTTCAAATAAATGTTACAAACCATTGTCAATGAGATAACCATCATCAAGCATAATCAGGCCATACCCCCAAAGCCTACCTACCAAAATTATCAAGGCAAACAGTCCTCCTACCAACAAAAACAATTCCCAGGAGTAGCTTGCTCAAACCCACAGGTACAAACCCTGAATCAAATGGTATGGGTACCCACTCCACTATAGAGAACTAATCTAAGCTTGAACAGGGAGCTGACTATAGGGAAAATCAACTTAGTGGATGATACCAACCCCTAGTACTTCCCTTACAGCGATTCACATATGCCCTGAAATTTCTCGTGAGGCAACTTGCAACAAAAGGTGGTGAAGCAACATATCCAAGCCACAACATTAGACCCAAGAAGCTATGCGTATACTTCTTCGCAAATGGACAATGTGGTACTCACTACACAAGTGCAAGGGATGTCACTAGAGAAAGAAGCAGACATTTCTCTTGACCGCACACTTTTCTTGTGGATGGAAGAAGAAGAGGCAGTGTTTGCCAATCATGCGCCCATATCCAAAACACTGCAAGTACAATATGAATACAACAATCGGTCAAAGAGGAGATTCATGGGTGAATCAATCACCCTGCAACTAGTTAGCCCACAACTTAAAAGTGCTTCTAATTAGATTCCTAATGACCCTAGCACGCTACAACAATATCAGCCATAGAAGGAAATTATTATAACAAGAGCAAAGGAGCAGAAACCTCTGAATCTGCCTTGTTTTAATGTGGTGGAACAATTAAATAAATCATCTACTAATGTGTCTCTATGGGATATTCTAGTTATCCCAGAGCAAAAAATGCTATTACAAAAGGTGGGTATGTGTAGGATCATCATGGAAAAAATAGGCCCTTAAGTGGCAAAAAATTCAAAAATATCAGAGTTAGACAACTTGACATAAAAATTTGAATAAGTTATCTATATTATTTAAAAAATATGTAAGAATAGAATTTGTAGCAAATTTAATGTAGTTCTTGAACTACTAGGTTTGTTTTAAGAAAAATCTATTTGGTGAAAATTTCAAATTTCAATGCAGTAGTACTTAAATTTTAGGGAAAAAATAAGAAGCAGGTGTTTGTCTAACCACCCTAACCACAATAAAATGATAATAATTTTTAATAAGATTTTAGATATAAGTAAAGGACTCATGTCTCGATGTGATGCATATTTGTTTGTAATTTTTTCGAAGTAAATAATTAATTATGAATTTTTTTTTATAACTTTTAAAAAATATAAAAACTCGTATGTCTGACCAACTTAACTTGGTAAAAACTTCATGAAATTCATTTTTTTTTAATCCTATAGTATGTGAAGCATATAATGTGAGGCATGTTTTGGATTAAAAAAATGTGATACAATTTGAAAGCTATAGATTTTTTTCAATAAGCTTATCAATCAGGACTTTAGTCGTAATTCAAATAGAAAATGAATAATAATTACTTATTAAATTCAAAGTGAAGCATAATTTATATTGGTGGAAAGGTGAGAATCTCCTTTAAAAACCCTTTTTGTTTCATCAATTTTGAGTAAAAAAAAGTCCTTACCCACATACCCATCATATTGCCACTTTTTGGCCCATCGTGATCTTTCACAAACCTAGGCTCTTCCAGAAGATGAAAGCACGACACCAATGGAGAAATTGCTCAAAGAAAAAGTTATTGATCTACAACCTTCTACCAAATTTCTTACGAACAGCATAGTAGAAGCCCCTACTGAGGTCAGAGATAAGCCAAAGCCCCAACCCTTCTTCTTAACTCTCATTATAGGGGAGAAATTATTACACAATGCCATGATTGATTCCAGTGCTAGCACTATAGTTATGCCTAAACAGATAGCTGAAGCATTAGGACTCAACTATGAACCCTTAAAAAGAGGAGTGATGCAACTTGATGGAAACATAGTCAAAATCATAAGTGTCATCAAAGCACTCTTCTTGACTTTATTTTCTTTCCCTAGCATCAGTGTTCTAGAAGACACTATGATCATAGATGTCCCCCACATGTTTGGCCTCTATCTATCTAGAGAATTTACTTCAAAAGTAGGAAAATACCTATCCCTTGACTAGTCACATTTGATCCTCAAAACCAAGCATGGTGCAAAAATAAAGATAAAATCTAAAGCGTTACATTCAGAACATGTAGCCAATGAAGCCATAATCAATTTTGAGGTTGCACATACCTCTATCACTAAGCAAGAGATGTATTGCACATAGCTACTAGAAGATGAAAGGGTGACCAAAGATTGGGATGATCAATAAGATGCTCTCTTGAGCAAACATATAGACACTGACCCTTTTAGAAACTACCATGCTATCGGGTTGGGCACTTGTGTCATTTATGATGAAGGTCAAGTGCTCACCAAGGTTGTCAAAGAATCTGAAGGTCAAGACTCTGAGCTACGGACATTGCACTTTGACATAGCAAGATGCAAGAATGGTGTAGGATTTGGGATGTGTTTAATTTCCCCACAAAGTGAAAAGACATTAAGGTCTTTCTACTTCCAGTTCACTTGCTCAAACAATGAAGTTGAATACAAAGGGATAGTACAAGGGATTAGCCTTACAGAATGGATGGGAAGTAAGAAATTGATGGTGTTAAGAGATTTTGAACTAGTAGTCAATCAAGTCCAAGGAATTTCTGCGGCCAAGAATGTCCCCATGTGATCTTACAAACATCAATTTTGGGACCTAATGGAGGGTTTTGAAGCCTTTAATATTAGGATGGTACCCTAAGAACAAAATATAGAAGCTGATCGCATGGCATCAATCAAATCTCAATTTGTTCCTGCCTTTGATATTCTTCACAACAAACACTCTGTATGAGTAATAGTCCAACCAATGATTCTCATTAATGATCAAAGCTAGTAGGTGTTTGACAGTGATGAACACATTGCCTCATACATCCAAAAATTAGGAAAATTCACTGACCAATTTCAACCAAAAATATCTGAAGCCTATGAAGGGAAAATCATTGA
>VDFB02193867.1:766674708-766729616 GCA_007258455.2 Sequoia sempervirens | reverse complement strand
ATCTTGAATTTCTACAACAAATGATGAATAATTCTACCCTTGAATGCTTTAGAAATGCTCTTGTATCTACTCTCTTGACACTCTTGTGAAGTCTTGGAATGCTTAACTCTTGATAGATTTTGTTGATATCATGAAGGCTTGGTGAAATAATGATTTGAGGCCTTGTTTATATAGTAAATTCATCCAAATTACTGTTTATTAGATCCCAGAGGCCGACATTCATGAAATTTGGAATTAAAACCCTGATTTCCCACTCAAAAACCCTAAAAAGGGGCCAAATGGGACTCGCACGCCAAATGTGGTGTATAGGTCCCATTTGGATGGGACTCATATGCCCAAGGTGGTGTATGGGTACCACCAGGCCTTTTTAGCTTGAGAAAATATCAGAGAGTTAAGAAATTAAGTGTATTTAATGTCTATGTCGAGGTTTTGGTTGAAATAAAAAACCTTAGGATGCATTATATATTGTCTTAGGGACCTATTAATGATGATATGGAGGTAATAAATGCAAGAGGTCCCAAAACTTAATATGAATCTACAAGTAAATACACTTTTACAACATTAAATTAAGGCAAAATTAGGTTTATTTAGCTTAAAAGGGCCCTAAATCCAATGTGAATGTGCAAAACACATTACAACACTAGATCAAGTCCACATTAGGTCCATTTTAATGTTAATCATTCCTGAATTAAGTAAGAAAAAGGGATACTTTTTTTGTAGCCACTATATATATATGTATGTATGTATGTATATGTATGTATGTATGTATGTATATTCCTTTTTGTTCTCTCTCTCTATATATATATATATTTATTTCATCCAATATACTAAAGAAAAACAAGGTAAGAATTGTTTTGTTAATTAATTAGTTAAGGGAGAGTGCTTCAGTGGACTAGCACCATAACCACTCTTCAAAGGTGAAACAAAGGTCGAGATTTAGTTTTATGAGGACAAGTTCATATCAGAAAACTTAACAATTGACTTTCGTATTTCAAAGTGTATTATGGAATATATAGCTTCAATGATATAAGAAAGATCTCACTTGAAAATGTTTGTGTATTCTTTAATATCTAGATAACTTTCTTTCTAGGGTTCTCAAGATGTTAGACTATTAATAAGAGAAGTTTGTCAAAGATTTCAATTTTAGAAGAGATTTATAGAATTGCAAAATAGAGCAATCTAAAAATGTACTATAGTATTTGAAAATTCAAATTATTTTGAATTTGAAGGTGAAGTATAGCAATATTTTAATAGAGGAGGGAAGGGATTTGGAGGGAATGTATAAAATACCAAGAATCTTGCTGACATCTTTTGATTTCAAAGACATGTTTTTTTCATTTTGTGTCATTTTGGAGGGAAGGAATATTTGCATCCCATACAAAAATTCCTATTTAAACTAGTTTCTTTCTCATTTGTATTCATTGAAAAACACATTCGATTTAGGAACACCTTGATTCATGAATAAAATTAATCATTTTTTTGAATTCTATCTCATTCAATGGTGTTTTCCAACCTCTAAAACTAATTTATTTATGTTCAAAACCTCACAGTTAATAAATGTTGATAAAGGTTGATGGCATGCTTATACCATTGGTGGTCAACTGATGGTTGGGCATTTTGTGAGGCCAACCAAAAACATTTTCACATTTTCTATTAAAGATTGTATCTTCTCATGTTGGGATTGTCACAACAGATTTAGAAGATATTGGTTTTGATCAAGTTCATTCAGTCACTAAATAGTGCCTAGGTAGGAAAGGACTCATGTTTGGATTTTTATTTTCTTTTTCTTTTTCCCTTTCTCTTTTTCCTCCAAACCTCCATTTTGAACTTACAATTCCATTCTATTCACTTTAATCTTCATTCTTTCCCCACCACTCTTCCTTTATCTCTACAACATTGTTCGTGCAAGTTTTAATCTCTACATCACTCTTGCACAATCGTCTTGCATCCTCAAAGCTCTCATCCTTCCTCTCAACTTCTCTAAGCTTGTAGTAGGGAGTGTAATTGTTATCTTATTGTATTATCCTCTTTATAGTTAGCATATTGATTATCTTTTCATTTTCATATGTCTTGTCTATTACTTTATTTATCATTATTTCTACATTGTTATCGATCTAGTTATTCATGGAGGTGGAAACACCAAAGTAGAGGTTTGACTGAGGTAAGCCTTAAAAAAGTAGCCCCAACATTTTTCTCATTTTTGTGTGTGTAGTGTCTCGTTTATGTGGATCTTGTGGGAGTTTGGACCTATTGTGAGAGTTGGATATCTCTTTCCTCCAGCTCATCATTTCACTTCTAGTTAGTCTATCTTTCATTTAAATTATTCTTCTTATTGTAATTGCTTATCTTTTTACACATTTCTAATATTCTATTATTTTTTATTAAACTGATAGATTCCAATAATCTGGTTGTTAGCAAGCCTTGCATGTTTTTGTTACAGACTATGTTCTCTATCTATACAAGATGCTAGTGCATCCTTGAGATGATAACACACTTCGCTATTTTCCCTCTCTCACACTGTCATCCTCTATTCGATAGCCAGTTAGTCTATTTCCAAATACCTCCATGGTTTGTTCACTTGATTCTTGAAGTTCTCCATCCTAAAAACCAAAAAATGTAGTCTAGCTTTTTCTTCATTTTCCACCCCATCTTTTGAGCTCCATCATTGAGGTAACCAAGGGAATTTCAATCCCTTTAGAAATTATTTTTCTTGGGACTTGGGAGTAGAGAATCCCCTCCTTCACATTTTGGTGAACCTAAAGTGATCCATCATTCTCTCTTCGCCCTTATTTCAAAAAATATTCTTCTCAAGTGATTATGATGCATGGTTGATAGTATGTTGTGATGTTTTTCATGAGCTTTATGATCCAGTCAACTACCTTTGGACACTTTTAAGAGTTATCGAAATATAGACATGGGATCTAGGAGGTTCAATCCTACCCATTCTAGCCTAGATTTCAATGAGTTCACTATGGGACTCTCTGTTAGATACACTCTTCCTCTTATTAATGAAGCCACAACTCATGTTCCTATCCCTCCTGCCTCACCCTCAAATTCTACCTCCTTGTTGGAAATTGAACTTGCTCTTAGGGTTCCTACAATGTAGATTTACTCCTTGGAGCTGAGACTTGTAGAGCTTGCAGGATTTTTAGCAGGAGATAATTCTTTTTCCCAAGTGGCTCCCATGGTTAAAAATATGAAAGATTTGTTAACTAAATATGAAATAGGTCTAGAGATTCTTTGTGGTATTGTTGATATTGTAGAGACCCACGTCCCCTCCTATACTTCTACCTTGGGTTCTACTCTAGATGTAGGATCAAATATCATTGGAAGACAGTTGGAAATCCAAATGCCCAAGGTGTTAGTGTCCATGGTTGATGTGAGACTCCTTACTAACACCACAATTGTACCTAAGAAGAATCAAACTAGATTAAAGTAAATAAGGTACCTTTAGGCTTTAGTTATTCCACACTTGAATCTTAGGGTATCCCTACTTTTGGTATTGATGTTGGTACCTCTATCAATGTTGGTGCTGGTGTTAGTGCCTTTGGTGGTGCTAGTACTAAGGGATCTATCGATGTAGGTTTTAGTTGTCATGCTGGTAGTTCAACTGGTCATACCTTGTCTACTGATCTTGTCCTCGATGCTCTTTTATAGAACATGGGACGTATGCAGATCAATTAGCCAACTCAACATTTCTAGCTTCACCTCCCAACCTATGTTTCAACCTTTCTGCCATTGTGGTCCTACTTGTATTGCTATTCTAAACACTCATATCCCTCTAGGAGTGGATATTTGAAAATTGAAAAAATATAATGGTCGTAGGATCCATAGACACATGTCTCATCCTTCAATGCAATGTGTACTAATTTCTTCCATAATGATGTACTCTTGGCTAAAATATTCCCATGTTCCCTCAAGGGTGCTGGTTTGGAATGGTATTATGCCCTGCCTGATAATTCCATTTTATCTTTTGTTCAGCTAGTTAATCAGTTTCCTACTAGTTTCAGGCCAACATCAGGCCAAAGACTGAGTTCAACGATCTTGTTTGATGCAAGCAGGGAACTCATGAGAAGGTAATTGATTTTATAGCTCAATATTAGGCCATATTTTCTCAAATTTCTTATCCTTTAGCTAATTCTACAAAAAAAAATTATCAGGAACTCATTGGCTTCACTGCAAGAAAAAAATATTTTAATGAAATATCCATCCTTTGTAGATCTATGTTCTACCTTACAAGAGTATTGTAAAATGGTTGCATAGTACAAGGATTCTATTGGTAACACAAGGGAATACAATGAAGAGGGGGGGGGGGAATCAGTTGTCACATAAATTATAAATATTAAACTTATTCTCATATATGATAAATAAGCATGAAAGCATAAACCATCACCACATAAAAAACACACATAACACCAAGATTTTTTATGTGGAAACCCTATTAGAGGAAAAACCATGGTGGAGGTTAATCTATAAGATTATACCCTGTTAGAAGTACAAAATTATTACAAATGGGGAATGCACATGAATTTAGACACATTGCCTAGAGCTCACTACTCAAATACAAAAGGCTTACTACCCAAAAGAAGACTTACTATCTTACAATAACATTCATATTACATCCAAAAGATTTTGAACTGAGAAAATAACATCTTCTAATGCTTTATTATAGTTCCGATTAAGCACATAAACACTTTCTTTTGCTCACTCTTCTCCACACTTTACTTCTACCTTCGAAAGATTAGAACATTGTTCACACACAACACAAAGCATACATCACACACCACACCTTCAAATGGTATAAATAATTGATCATATATATATCCATAACCAAGGATAACACCAACTACATGTCGGCCCAACAAAATAAACAATTTATCAATGCAAACCAAACAATGTCATTAAAGGCATAGTAAAGGCGGCATCCTCAGATATAGAACCTTATTCCAAAATTATACCTCAGTCCACACAGCATGCTACAATCCTGCAATACATTACCATGATGGAAAATGAACTCCACAAAATAAAATCCTGTCATTGAGCTGTGATCATTCTGAGACATTATGAAGGTCTCAATCCATTACATCTCGTCCCCAAAGGAAAACATTGTAAAGCGAAAAGAAAATGGAAAGGAGAAAGAAAGGAAAGTTTTTTGGTCAGCATGGAAGGAGGAGAAATTTGGTTTCAATTTCAGTACATCATCCCAAAAGGAAAGCCACAAGAAAATACAAAGTAAAAGGAAAAGGGTGATTAGGTCAGCATGGGAGAAACATAGGGGTGCCTCATGGCATCCATCCCAAAGATAAACACAAAACAAGCGAAAGACGCTGGGTCAACATGGAAGATACATAAAGAGATTGTCTCAATGCTTTATTCATGCAAAGGAAAACACAAAAAGAAAAGAAAATAGCAATGCCACGACATATAGAATAGAATTACAAAATAGAAGAGTATAATTGATGGGAGGGAAAAAATCAAACATGATATGGGAACCGATGCACATACAACAACAAAATAAAGAAAAATGTAAAAGGATAGCCAAGTCATCAGCCTCCCAATCCATGCTAGTGTATTGTTAGGTGGTTGGCTGTCCCAAAGGAAGAATCAAAATTGTGAGACTAGGAGATGTACCAAGTTCCTCACTTGGTTGAGAATATTTATCATTTAAGCTCATGGTAGATGAAAATAAAGAGTTTAGATTTTTATGCACTTCATCTATTTTTTCAATCTCCTCATCATCATCATCAAGATTGATTACGACAGGAGGACGAAAGGTTATTTCCAAGGAAGGATGTATTAAAAGTTGTGGTTGTTGGATTTGGTCATTTTGTTGTGAGGGTTGGACTGTGTCATTTGGTGGTGGGTCAAGAGGGGGGTCATTTATTGCTTCGGTCAAAGGTGGAGGTTGTTTTTCTTGATTTTCTTCCATGCGGGACTTACGAGCAAGGAAATGATGACGACGCCTGCATACCCTAGCACCACTGTCGTGTTTAATTTTATTTTTAATTTGGGTAAGTGCATGGATCTGTAACACAATTTTGGCTCTTAAGATGCCACTTTTTTTCTAAAATTAGCAAAATTTGTTTTCAACAAGAAATTGAAGATAGTTATACTCAAAATTTCAAGATGCAGTAAGAACAAAAGTTGAAGTACTCCGAGTCTAGTTTCTAAGGTACTAATTTTTAAAAAAATTAATGAAGATTAAGGGTCTCAAAAGGGGGGGGGGAAATAGGTCCTTTTTTATTAAAAAAAACAACATAGCACCTGAGGGCTCCCCTCTTTTTGATTAACTTTTTCTTAGAATTTCAAAAATCCCAATGGTGAGAAATTAGCTAACACCATGTAGTTTATCCTCATTCTTTCGGATAATTTTTTTAATGAGTATATAATATTATATGAATATTAAAAGTGGAAACATCCTGAAAAGATGAAATTTGAGCATGCTCCCCCCTAAATTTTTTTAAAACTAATCAAAAATTGATTTTTTTTTCATCATGTGAAGAATGGAGTCTAGTTGCAAAAAATGTAATTTGTTTCAAGTTTCGATAAATGAGTAAAAATCTATCCTAAAACTAGCACATGTTGGTTTTTGACCAAAAATGGAGGCATTTACAATAGAATCCATGGATAAAAACCTTAACTAAATCAAAATGGAAAAATAATTATATATTTAGATAGCTAAGAGAGAGGTCAATGCTATCACAATTTTTTTTATAAACTTGCATTGAAAGACATGCAAATGAGATGGGCAACACATATGAAAATATGAAGAAATTTGGAAAATCCCGTCAATTAACACATCCAAAGAAAGCCATTTGGTGATTGCAAAATTTGGCGTGCACCAAATGTGATGTGTCATTTGGAGAGTGCCAAATTTGGCACTTGCAAAATGACTTGATTTGAACAAAACTTGAATTTCCCTTCTTTGCTTGACAACTTTGATAATGCTTAGAGTGCACAATTTATGATCATACATGGATATTTGAGGTTTTACCTTTCATACTCTCTCTAACTTGTTACCCTAACTGGATAACTCTTTATCCCTTTGAAGTCTCTCTCTCTCAAGTCTCATTCCCTCCCATGTGACCTAGATTACTCTCTCTTAGTCCAATCCCCTCTCTCAGGTCTCTTTCCCTCCCATCTAAGTGCCTAAATAAATCTATCTCACTCCAACCCCCTTTCTCACTCTCCCTCTCTCTTCCCCTTTGGTATTTTTGTATCACTTCATCTCCCTCTCTTAGGTCATTATCTCTCTCTCTCTCTCCCTATCAAGTCTCTCCCTCCTACCCCCTCTCCCTCTCTTAGGTCTCTCACTCACTCCCTTTATCTTTCTTCCACTCCCTCTCTCTCTCACTCTATCTCTCTCCCTTTCTCTCTCTTGGGGTTGTCTCCCCTCTCTCTGCACGGACCTCACTCTCTCTCCCGGTCTCTGTCTCCTCCTGTCTCTCTCCCACTCTCTCTCCTCTCCCGGTCTCTCCCTCCACCTTTCCTCTCTCTCTCTCCTCCTCCTCCACTCCTCTGTCTCTCTCCTCTGTCTCTGTCCACTCTCTCTCTCAAGTCCTCTCCCTCCACCCCTCTCCCACAGCCGGCTCTCTCTCTCTGTCTCAAGGTGTCTGTCTACCCCTCTCCTCTCTCTTTCCTCAGGTCTCCCCATAGTTGCCCCCGTCCCTCTCACGGTCACTCCTCATCTTCCTCCTCCTCCTCCATGCCTCTCCTTCCTCTGTCTCTCTCCCTCTCCCTCCTCTCTCTCTCTCTCTCTCTCAGTTCGTCTCTCTCTCACCTCATCTATCTCCTCTCTCTCCCTCTCCATCTCTCTCCAGCTCTCTCTCCTTCCACCCCTCTCCTCCCTCTCTCTCTCTCATTTTTGTCCTCACCCCTCTATCTCTCTCTCCCTCTGCATGGGGTCTCTCTCTTTTGTCTCTCTCAATCAATCCTCTATCTCTCTCCCGCACCCTCTCTCACTCTCACTCCGGGGTGAAGCCACAATAGTTGTTTACAATTGAAGTGAGGAAGGAAAACTCATAGAAAATGAATGCATGGCAAAAAAAATTATTTTAGGGGTTCATACGAACCTATTGGTTCGACTGAACCCATTAGGGGTTTGCTAGAACCTAGGTTCGGGTGAACCCTTTTAATGCTTTCTCCCACCACAAGGCCAATGTCAAGCCCTTATAAAGGGTTTGAATAGACAGTTTGGGTAGACCCTAGTTCCAAGTGAACCCCTAGGAGTTCATTCGAAACCCTAGAGTTCATTCAAATAGCTTTAACCTCATCTGAAACACAAAAAACCTAAATTTTGCTTTGGGCTTCGGGTTGAGGATGAAATGGATGAATCTTCCACAAACCCAATTGGAATCCAGTGAGATCCTCGGAATAGCTATCAATGAATATAATTTTAATATGTTTGGTTTATTATGTATTTATTTTTTAGTTTTATTAAACATATAGGTTTTCATGAGAAATGAAGGTCTCCCTTGCACATGTGAAAAATAGCAGTTATCAAATTTTTTGAAAAATATGAGTGCACGAAATATTGAAGTCCTTGATCCAACAAAAAAAAATTGAATTTTGATATATACAAAAAAAGTTACGCGTTATACGGTCATGCTATGTCTGAATTGTAATTGGTTTGACTTGAAACTTGATTAAAGAAAAATATTCAATAAAAAACTCTAACTAGCAAGTGGGCACTAGATATCAGAGTTAAAATCTAAATTAAAGAATTATAATTTTATCTTTCATGGAAAAAAAAGTTATGTGTTATCACGGTCGTCACTTTTAAGAATGTTGTTTTGAACAAAATCCAATTTTCGTGGGAGATGGAAAGAGGAGGAGTGCAATCTAGTTCAAAAGTTTGAAAAAATATTTTTTAGAATCTATAGACAAAATGTAAGCCCGAGACTCTAGTTTACATCATCTTCTAAAATTCTTCCGCGGTTTTAGCCACTATGGGTGCCAGATATGTGAAGATTTAGTTAAAATAATAATTTAGGTATCGGTTTGGCCAAAAGTTATGCAAGCCACTATTGTGGGATCCACCCTCCTCTGTCTCCTCCCACACCCTCTCTCTCTCTCTCTCTCCTCCCTCTCTCTCAATTGTATCTCCCCTCCCCTCCTCAATCTCTTTCCCTCTGTCTCTCTCTCCCTCTCTCTGGGTCTCCCTCCCACCACCTCTCCTCTCTCTCTCTCTCTCTCAAGTTTCTTAAGTCCCTGCCCCTCTCCTCTCACAATCAGTCATTATATCTCTTCCCTCCTCCCTCTCTCACTCCCTCTATCTCTCTCCCTCTCCCTCTCCCTCTCCCTCTCCCTCTCCCTCTCTCTCTCTCTCAAGTATCTCCCTTCCACCACCTCTCCCTCTCTCATGCCCTAGATCTCTCTCCCACTCTCTCTCCCTCCCCCTCCCACCCCTCTCCCTCCCTCTCTCTCTCTCTCAAGTCTCTTCCTCCTACCCCATATCCCTTTGTCAAGTCTCTCTTTGTCTCTCTCACTCACTCCCTCTATCTCTCTGCCACACCCTCTCTCTCTCCCTCTCTCTCAGGTATCTCCCGCCCACCCCCTCCCACTCTCTCCTCTCTCTTAGGTATCTCCCCCACCCCTCTCTCTCTCTCAAGTAGGGTTCAAGGTTGAGGTTGAGGTTAGAAGTGTAGAGGAGTTTAGTGTTCTGACCATAGGGTTAAGGGTTTAGGTTTAGGAGGTAGAGGTAGAGGTTAGAGGTAGAGGGTGTTGATTGAGGAAGAGAGAGGAGTTGAGGGTTTAAGAGTTTTAGGGTTTAAAGGTTCCAGGTAAGAGGGGTGTAGGAGTGAAAGAAGGGAGATGGGGTTGAAGTTTAGAGAGATAAAGAGAATGAGGATAGTCAAGAGTTTTGGGTTGAGGGGTAGAGGGGAGTGAGGAGATGAGGGTTCAGGTTTTATAGTTTTAAGGATTGAGGGTTAGGGTAGAGGGTAGAGAAAATATATATAGAGGGTTGATGGTTTTTTTAGGGTTTTAAGATTTTAGGGTTTAGGGCTTAGGGGTTAAGGGTAGAGGGTTTAGGGTTTAGAGATTATAGTTTACGGTTTAAGGGTAGAGGGTGTAGGTTTGAGAGAGAGAGGGGGGGGTTAAAGGGTAGAGGGTAGAGGGTTTAGGGTTTAATGGTTTAAGGGTAGATGGTTGAGGGAGTATAGAGTTTTAGGGTTTAAGGGTTGTGAGGGTAGAGAATTCAGAGAATTGAATGGACTAGGGGAGTTTACAGGAGTTTAGGGTTTAAGGGGTTTTAGGGTTTAGGGTTCAAGGTTTATAGTTTCACAGTTTAAGGGTGGGAGGGAGTAGAGGGTGCTAGGGGTGTTTTGAATTTCAAGAGTTTAAGGGTTTAAGGTTAGATGGTTGAGGGTAGAGGGTTTAGGGTTTAAGGGTTGAGGGTAGAGGGTAGAGGGTAGAGGGTGTATCTTTGGAAATTTTATGGGTTAATAGATTATCTACAATAAATCCAGAAATCCAAAGAGATAATGAAGAAAAAAGGAGCAAACATGAAAACAAAGGAAAATATGTTAGCGAACATCTTCAACCTCCATGATTCACCTCCATTATACCTTCTAGCTTGCTGCAAGATGAAGTTTGCCCTCAGATTCTTCAAGCAACCTATGAAAATTTCAAGTCCTATGCAAGTGTTGAAGGATTTTCCTATACAAAATGATTCAAAATGCCTAAGAGAAGCTCTAAGTATGTAGGAAAATGGATGAAAATAAGAAAGCCAAAAGTTCACATGAAAGCTTGAGAGAGAGAAAATGAATTTGAAATTGCTATTTTATAAGAAAAGGTAATTTCGAATGGACGGATGAGATCAAAAGGAAAACGGACGAAGCAGATTGAAAGTTGAGATAGGATGGCTAAAAAAAGGCTGGGGAATCAAATTAATAACAGTCATTTGACTTTTGCATGCAAAAATGCATCTTTTTGAATTAAAAATCATTTTAATTCAAAAATGGAGAATCAAATGATAGTAGGCAATACATGCCCATCCTCTGCAAAAATAAGGAAATTTGACCGTTTTAAATAAGTAATCATTTATTTATTTATTTAAAATGGGGAAAATGACACGTGGCCATAATTAAATAAATTAAGGAATGTATTTAATTAAGAGAATAATGTGTAAGTTATTGTCGTATTTAAATAAATAAGCAAGATTTATTTATTTAAATAATCTAGATGAGTTAGTGGACGTGAATATTTAAATAAATTAGGGAATTTATTTAATTATAAAGAGGCATTAGATAATTAGTGACACATTCAAGTAAATAAATAAAATTTATTTATTTAAATAATCAGGATAAATAAAGAGACATGAATTAATTAAATAATTAATAATTATTTAATTAATAGATGAAAATGGACCGCACAACATAATTAAATATTTTAATTATGCTAGGACGAATGTGGTGAAAAACAGAGCTCATAGGTCTAGATCAATTTTTTAGTGTCTACATTTTGCCCCTCTTTGTCATAATGCAGCCTATTGCATTATGGCAAAGAAAAATAAGTCAAAGTCATGCTCCAGTGAAGGTATGGGATATTGATGCCCCCTTGGGAAATTTTTCAAATTTTGGCTAGATGACAAAAAAAATTGGAAAGTGTCCCAACAAGTTAGTTTAAAGACTAGAAAAGTAATGAAAAAATGGTTTCAAGTTTGGACATGTTTAAGGTACCCAAAAGAGCATTCAAAGGTGGAAAAAGGAGCCTCCAGTAATAACAATTGTGAAAAACCCCACTTTTACCCTATACATAGTTGAAATAATTGGTGGTAAAACTCATTTCATTTTCAAATTTGCTATAGTAATTTCAGAGAGCCTTGAGTGAGGATAGTAGCAGAAAAGATGGTGATCCTGATTACAGAGCATTGCAGATATATTGTCAAGACCTACAGGCTACCAGAGGCCATGGAGCTGGTAGTATGTACCCTTAGCCTACTTCGTTAATTTATCATTTTTCATGCTTTTTTAGGGTTTCTAGGACTAGGAACACATGCGTTGCGACACATTTTCATTCACCCTAAGTCGCAATCGATTTCACGTTCGACACATTGAATGCGTCATGACGCAAACATAAAAGGCTATCTAGTCATGGTCAAAATTCACAACGCATTTGCGTATAGTTGTGACGTAATCGACAATTTAAGCTGCATTTGACAGTTGGAAAGACACATTTGTGGGTAGGAACAACGCATTTGAAACATATGACACATGTGTACAAAATCACAATGCAAGTAGAATTTTGAGACACAATCATGGAGCAAAACGATGCAATCATTGTATAGCGACGCAAACGTAGCACAAAATGATGCAATTGCCTAATTATGACGCAATTGAAGACATCGTGACACTTTTTTTACTTTGGCTAATGGTAGTTTAGTGTTGCTTCAACTTTTAAATTTCATTGACTTAGACTAGGTGATAATGACAAGCTTCAAAAAGATGTTGATGCATACGTTGATATGTGCAGAGACAGTTATCACCCATTTACAGTTATCACCCATCGACTTATGCATTTTGAGACAACTTGACAAATAGAGAGCGACGACGATTAATGCGACAGGGTCTTTATTATGTCACCTATATGCCCATTGTATGGGAAAATAGGGGACTCCTGATAGCACTATGCGAGAGGTGGCATTCGGAGACCTGCTCTTTCCACTTGTCGATCAGGGAGGCTATAGTTACCCTCGAGGATGTTTACCGGATTCTATGCCTATCAATCCAAGGAGAGAGGATTTTTTATGACCCACGACATGGACATTAGACATTCATTAGCTACTATAGTGATCAGGGTGTCGGATTGGGTATTGAGGGGTATAAGATCTGGTGGGAGTTCATGGAAAAGCACTACAGATGATTTGATGCTCTATTAGCGACTTTGATTGCTGACATGGTTATTCCAGATCACTGAGGACACATGTTTCCCATTGGCTGGGGGAATGTACTTGTTGGTGTAAGGAAAATTAGATGTGGAAACAATTAACCTAACGTATAAAACCATAGGGAAGAATGCAAAGACATTTTTAAATTTTTACAATTACAGTTCAATTAAGATGCACATGAAAGAGATAACATAAATAGAGTATTTGACAAACACATATGAACACCAGATATACGTGGGAAAACCCTTACGGGAGAAAAACCCACCACACCAAGAGAAATCACTTTGTATTACAATAATAAAGATTTTATACAAGTACCAGACTTATCTTTCTGATCTCATAGTACAACTTTCATAATGATCAATCTTTGTATAGGAACCTTCAAATTAGTCTTCACATAATAGAATTCACTCTGATACAATTCGAACTGTTCACACACCTGTTGATCGAAACAACCATCGAACTGACAATCCAACCTTAAAGCATCTGCAACTGTAAACTATATTCATGGCATTTCCTATCTGTTGAACTTCCTCATAGAACCGTCACAATGAACTATCTTCCAACTATTTAGATTCAAATTCACCTATTGGTCCACAAGATGCCACATAGGAAAGTCTCACTTAGTCAAACGGCTTCCAGCTGTGTTGTCATATCGGTGAGACACTGAACGTGTCTCCCTGATGCCAACACAGTAAACACTCGATATCACCAAGACTCCATCTTATCGCCAAGATGTTACATCAAGTCTAGAGAGCCATTGCTCAGCTTTCGCCATGTGGCCAAGACATATCGCTTTTGCTGAGACATCATACCAAAGCCTCAAAGTCACATCGCTGTGTGTTTTCCATTCGGCAAGGCTATCTCTCTTTGGTGAGACCACATATCGATATTCAAAGTCACAATGAATCGTCATACCGTCGGCAAGACTTACCGCTCTCGCCAAGACCTCATACCAGGTTCTCAAGTCATACCAACAACAGACTTCTTCATTGCTAAGACATTCAACTGTCGCTGAGAGATTTCATCGAGATCTTTATGTTATACCGAAGCCATCAGTAGTTGCCAAGACTATCATCCTTCACTAAGACTTTACTCCAAGATCCTCTAGTCATACCGAGCGCCAAATAGTAGTCAGCAAGACCTAACACTTTTGCCAAGACCTTTCCCCGATTGCCTTGAGTTACTCCAATGAACGTT
This sequence comes from Sequoia sempervirens, assembly GCA_007258455.2. Classification (NCBI taxonomy): domain Eukaryota; kingdom Viridiplantae; phylum Streptophyta; class Pinopsida; order Cupressales; family Cupressaceae; genus Sequoia; species Sequoia sempervirens. The sequence continues at coordinate 766,715,527 of VDFB02193867.1, read as the reverse complement.
TGGTTGTATCCTCATCAGCAAGACATTCACACATCGCTGAGAGCTCATAGTGAACACCTAAGACTATCCACGATATCTGATTGAATGGCCTGTCAGCCAGAGATCTCCACAAGGTAAGAGATCACAACAAACACTCCTTGTCATAGCAGCTAGAATCGAGATAAGCCAGGGTCACAGCAACCTGTACAAATCACAATGTATCAAAGCTGCTAGTCGGCTAGACATGATAGATGTCATACTGACTTTGCTCCAGTAGAGGTTATAGCCTGTGGTATTGAGACATATATTTCCAACCATCTCCCACTTGACAAAGATCACACAGGCACCTCCAGAGCACAACAAAACTTACTGAAAATCATGGGCACTAAGGCCCATTGACCTGGCACACCACCGGAACTTTTCTGTGCTCACTGGATTCATCAATGAATCTGCAACATTCTCCAGAGTATCAACCTTTTCCAAACTAACCTTTCCATCCTCCACCATATGTTCCCCGTATTGTGGTACTGCATATCTATATATGTTTCTGGCCCCCGGCATGGAAAGTAGGATTCTTTCACAGTAAAAAATTGCACTGACCGCCAAGCATAAAACAGCTTATTTTCTCTCAGATCAAACCAATGTTAGAACACAAACATTTTAACCAGATTGCTTCTTTACAGGCGTGTGTTGCTGCCATGTATTCTTCCTCTGTAGTGGAAAAAGCGACTACAGCCTGCCGCTTACTCATCCAACTAACTGTACTACCATTCAACATGAAAATATATCCACTGTGGAACTCTTGTCAGTTACTGTCCTCGCCTAATCAATCCACATATAGCCTCAATACCGAGTCCTCTTATGCGATTCAACCAAGTTCCTATGGTACGAAAAGCATATTCTCAAGTCCCCTTCAAATATCTAAACACTCTCTTCACAAAGATCCCAATGTTCTTTTCCGATTAGCCATAAATTGACTAAGAACCTTAACGCTTGGGAAATTTTGGCCTTGTACTGCACCATTGCATACATAAGACTTCCTACCGCACCAGTTAGGGTACATTGGTCATGTCCTCCATCTTAGTAGAGATTTTGGATAGTCTTCAACGTGATAAGTTTGCTCGCTGTAAGATCGAATAACTAACTTTGCAATCATTCATGCAAAATCTCTCTAGAATAGTCCTGATATACTTACTCTGACTGAGCCAAATTTTTCTACTATTCATGTCCCTAGTTATCTCCATCCCCAAAATATACCTTGTTACACCAAGATCTTTCATTTCAAACTTAGTAGACAACTGAGACTTAAGATCAGAAATCATTAGCTTACTATTGACTATGAACAACATATCATCAACATAGAGTGCACTAATAAGTACTTGATCAATTTCAACTTTATAATAGACACAATGATCATATTTTGATCTCACAAATCCCAAAGACAATACAAAGGTATCAAATTTCTGGTACCACATTCTTGGTGACTGCTTTAACCCATACAGAGACTTTTTCAACTTGCAAAATAGTTTCTCTTTACCTTTTTCAACAAAGTGCTCAAGCTAGGACATATAGATTTCTTCTTCAAGATCGCTCATGAAGAAATTTTGTCTTCTACATCCATCCGTTTCACCTCTAAGTCATATCGCCATCGTTAAAGTGACAAAGAAATTGAGCAGACGCCGCCTTAGCTACAAGAGAAAAGATTTCCATAATCAATTCTCTAATTGAATAACTCCTTTTGTAAACCAATCTTTGCCTTTTACTTCTTTCCACACCGCCATCCACAAAACCACCTTTCTTTTAACACCATTTATAAAACCTAAGGTTTTTCTCAGCTGGCTTTTGTGTAGCTGCACTAAACCTTAAGTTTCATTCTTTCTAATGATGCTATCTCTTTATTCATGGTTTCCAACCAAGAGTCTCAATCGGACATTTTAAATGCCTCCTTTATAGTCCTAGGCTCAATGTTGGAAATTAAAGCATAGGCACAAGTAGAATCTATCAAAGAGAACCCATACCTAATGTTGTTTTCTTTCATGAGTTGACTCCTCACTTGCCTAGGTCGAGATTCTTCTTCAAAACTTTCTAATCGCTTGAGCTCTCCTGTGGCTCTTGTGTAATATTTTGAATTTTCAATTCCTCTTTTCCCTCGGTGTAGGAGGAATCAGTGCTACATCCTCATTGTTTTTGACTTTTTTCTCTCAATCGCAGATCAAGGTAGAAGGTTTCAACTCATGAAATATTACACTGTTGTATACAACCTTCTCTGTAACATGATTCCAAAGCTTGTATCCTTTAATGCTAGCGCTATAGCCAATAAAAATACACTTGACAGCCTTGTTTTCCAACTTAGATCTTTTTACATCTGGCACATGAGCATATGCTTCACAAAACAAAACATGAATATTTCTTAAAGAGGACTTCTTACTAGACCATGCTTCCAAAGGTGTTTTCTCAACAAGAGAAAAATTTGGAGAATGATTAATTAGGTAACATGCAGTAGATACAGCCTTAGCCCAGGACTTCTCCTCCAAGCCAACACTACCGGCATTGTGGCTCTCACAGTCCCATATTAAACCGATCAATACTTCGATTTACTTTTCAAAAAAATAAAGTGAATTTTCTCAATAATCAATAAATGAATGACACATAGTATCTCTGATTTAGACAAGAACATTCATTGGAAACACATCCAAAATGAATATAATCTAGCAGACCAAGAGCAGGAGACTGAATAAAATGAAACACGCAGCATCGCTTTCCATATATACAGTAGTTCACAGATCTCAAACTAAGCAATCTTCAGCCCCCTTAATCAGCTTGCCTTCAAGGTTTTTAAACTTTTCTCTCCAATGTGGCCTAGCCTATGATGCCAGAGCATAATCTTCTCTTCTGGAAGTTTAACTTCCATAGAGTTTACATAATTAGGAACATTTCCCTCTTTACCTCCATGAGTGGCTTTCTGTGACTTTATAGAGACATTGTTACATTGAACAACATGTGCATCTATCTTGTACAAGGTACCAATTTGAACACCTCTTGCCAGCACCATAGAGCCCCTAGTCATCTTGCAGCCATTTCCAGAGAACGTGACTTGCACTCCAATATCATTTAGCATACTTACAAAAAGTAAGTTTTGAGCCAGACCAGGTATATGCATTACATTATTGATTCCCTTCACTCTACCATCATGGAATTGTATTCTGACTCTTCCACAACCAATAATCTTCAAAGTAGAATCACTTTCCAAGTACACCTTTCCACCATTGTATTCTTCATAATTTGTGAACTAGTCTTTATGAGACATCATGTGGAAAGATGCTTCAGAATCAATCAGCCAGACATCATTTGATGCCTGTGTAGCCAAGGCTGCAACAAAGGTGTCTCCATCACTATGAGAAGAACCATTATCGAAAGAGCCCTTCTTCTTCTTTTTCTCCTCTTTACAATCCTTTCAGACATGACCAGGTTGCCCACAGTTCTAGAACTTCACCTTGGACTTCTTGCTAGGTGACTTTGATCTCCCCTCTAATTTCGATTTGGACTTCTTGTCCTTCTTCTTGCCTTTCTTTCTCGACCTTCCTCTAATAGCAAGGGCCTCCTTCACCATCTCAGAAGATTTCCTTCTCAGGTCTTCTAAAAACAAAGATGCAACATCTTCCATCTTGAAACTGGATGTTGTACTCCCAATAGCCATCACAAGGTGATCCCATGAGTTTGGAAAAGAACACAATATTAGCATACATCGATCCTCTTCATCAATATTTACACCAATAGAAGTTAACTGTGCAATCAACATATTGAATGCATTGAAATGATCAGCTAGAGAACCTCCTTCCTGCATTCTCAAAGAGTATAACTTCTTCCTCAAGAAAAGTTTATTCACCAAGGACTTCCTCTGATAAATAGATGCCAGTCTCTTCCACAAGGAAGATGCAGTCTTCTCCTCATGCACATTGAGAAGAACGGAGTCTGCTAAATAGAGCCTTATCAGCCCCTTAGACTTTTTATCAGCAAGGTCCCAATCTTCTTGCTTCATGCCTGTAGGTTTAGTTCCAGACACAACAAGCCACAGATCATGATCCACTAAAAGATCTTCCATCTTAAGTTTCCACAACTCAAAATTGCTGCCATTGAACTTCTCTCTTTCAAACTTTCCTGACGTGCTATCCATCTCAATCTATAATTAGAAATTGAAAAACTTCTACAAGACTCCCACTGAACATAATTGACACAAAAAACCCAACGTACCCACAAGGATAACACAACTGGCCAAGCTCTGATACCACTTGTAAGGAAAATTAGATGCGGAAACAATTAACCTAACATACAAAATCACAAGGAAGAATGTAGAGACACTTTTAAATTTTTACAATTATAGTTTAATTAAGATGCACATGAAAGAGATAATAGAAACAGAGTATTTGAAAAACACATATGAACACTAGATATACGTGGGAAAATCCTTACGAGAGAAAAACCCACCACACCAAGAGAAATCACTTTGTATTACAGTAATAAAGATTACATAAAATTACTAGACTTATCTTTTTGATGTCATATTACAACAGCTTTCACAATGATACAATTCAAACTATTCACACACCTGTTGATCTAAACAACCATCGAACCGACAATCCAACCTTAGAGCATCTGTAATTGCAAACTATATTCATGGTGTTCCCTGTCTGTTGAACTTCCTCACAGACCCATCACAACGAACTATCTTCCAATTGTTCAGATTCAGCTTCTCCTATTGGTCCATGAGACACCACATAGGAAAGTCTCACTCAGTCAAACGACTTCTAGCTATGTTGTCATATCGGTGAGACACTGAACGTGTCTCCCTGATGCCAACACAGTAAACACTCGATATCGCCAAGACTCCATCTTATCGCCAAGATGTTACATCAAGTCTAGAGAGCTATCACTCAACTTTCACCATGTCGTCAAGACATATCGCTTTCACTAAGATGTCATACCAAAGCCTCAAATTCACATCGCCGTGACTTTTCCATTTGGCAAGGCTATCTCTCTTTGGTGAGACCACATACCAATATTCAAAGTCACAATGACCTGTCATACCGTCGGAAAGACTTATCGCTCTCGCCAAGACCTCATACTGGGTTCTCAAGTCATACCAACACAGACTTCTTCATCACTAAGACATTCAACTGTCGCCGAGAGATTTCATTGAGATCTTTATGTTATACCAAAGCCATCAGTAGTTGCCAAGACTATCGTCCTTCACTGAGACTTTACTCTGAGATCCTCTAGTCATACCGAGTTCCAAATAGTAGTCAGCAAGACCTAACAATTTCACCAATACTTTTCCCTGATCGCCTTGAGTTACTCCAATGAACGTTTGGTTATATCCCTATTGGAAAGACATTCACACATTGTTGAGAGCTCATAGTGAACACCCAAGACTCTCCATGATATCCGATTGAATGGCCTGTCGGCTAGAGATCTCCACGCGGTAAGAGATCACAACGAATGCTCCTTGTCACAATGATAGGAACATTCATTGAGACAGAAGCTAGGTCACAATGACTTGTAAAAATCATAATGTATCAAAGCTGCTAGTCGGCCAGACATGATAGATGTCATACCAACTTTGCTCCAGTAGAGGTTATAGCCTGTGGGATTGAGACATATATTTCCAATAGTTGGTATGAGGTGAGGCAGGATGGTTTATGCTTGGGGACTTTGTTTATTAGGTATGTTATACCATCAATTTCATGAGGTTGCATATGGGAGGGCATAAATCATTTCCTGCAGGATGACCCTTCTTATGATCTGGGCCTGGGAGAACATTTCCATTTTCTGCCGACTGATTGAGAGGCCATAGTTGGTAGATGGTATGCCATATGTCTATTACTATGTTGGTGCACTATAACAGAGCCATTATGGTGAGACAGGTTGGTGGAGACATAGGATCGACACCCTGACTACATTTATTTGGAGACCATATAGGGATTGCGGGCAATGGGAGGGTGAGGCGGATCATCTCAATTTTTTCTGATAGTATCGATATATGATTAGCTAGATAGTGCAGACATAGTTGATTGTGGAGATGTACTTGCCATAGCAGGTTCTTAGATAGTTTGGTGAGTAGCAAGGTATTCCGCTCAGGACAGCTAAGTATGTGAGGTCATCTTGGGAGTTAGCATGGGGACCACCCATATCTATGGCCTTTTCTACTCAACAGATAGATGGATTCGTAGTGCAACAGTAGGGATGGAGAGGAGGCATTCCAGATCTAGGGACCACTGCAGATTTTTACTTATGGTGGTAGACACATAGGCCTATTCCTCTCACAGATCTAGATGGACCTGTGCCAGTGGATCGAAGATCCATCATTCCACATATGCTGTGAGCTAGATGAGGGTGCCTAGTTGGTGACAGAGGGAGAGGCAGAGGCCAAGGGAGAGATGGAGATAGGGTTGGAGGTAGGGGTGGAGGGAGAGATGGGGATGATGGTGATGGCGGGGGAGCCGGTGGGAGACAAAGGAGAGGAGGGGGGGGACAAGGGAGGACAAGAGGGAACATTGGATCCCCATCATCCTAGGAGGGTGGAGGGACCATGGAAGGAAGATGGAGATTGGAGGAGAGGAGAGGGTGATGGAGGAGAGAGAGGTGGAGCATGTAGAGGTGGATATTGGAGGAGAGGAGAGGGTGATTGAGGAGAGGGAGGTAGAGCATGTAGAGGCAAAGATTGAAGAGGAGGATATAGGGGATGATGACAATGATGAGGATGAGGCCGTTGATGAGGTAGAGAATCTACTGCGATGGAGTATGGTGGAGGGATATGATGGGATGCTGATATGCATAGTACTATTAGTATATGCCACTATAGATCAATAAGTTGCTGACCTTCAGAGGAGACTTGATGAGAGTACTACACGGGTCAAGGATTTATAGGCTAAGCTTGAGCTAGTGAGGGTCGAGTGGGATCAAGTTGAGATCCAGAGGCAGGAGGCAGCATAGTGGTGTGTAGATTTTCTAGTGCTATGTACAGGGCCCTTAGGGGATATGGCTGATGAGTTTTCTAGGGTGAGCGCTTGGTAGAACTATTACAAGATCCTCTATGAGTAGGCAGTGCCTCCTAAGCAATGAGATCCTACATTGTTTCACTCACAGACGAGGATAGGTAGTGGCCACAGGTTAGGGAGTGGGAGCAGCAACAGGGGCCACACTAGTGCTGGAGGGTTCGCCTCCTCAGGGCACACCTCAAGTCACAGGTCTCACCACTCATGTAGACATGCCTTGAGTTATCATTCGAGCCATAGTCATGGGTCCATCAGTTCAGGGTAGAGGTCAGTACAGAGGTAGCCACCAGTGACAAATACCCTAGTAGCTTAGGTTACAGATACGACTCAGACAACCTAGACAAATGTTATAGTGACAGATGCCTCAGCCATGCAAGGATAGGTTACAGTGACCATGATGGCCTTTGTTCCCTCGATAGAGCACCAATCCCCCAGATCTTCTCCTCGAGGAGATGAAGAGAGTACCTCTTGAGATATTGACTTTTCATGTATTATGACATTATTGATTATTGAGCCTATGAGCTCCATTTTTGGGATATCTCTTTGACTATATCCTATGACACTGATATTTTTGAGATTATATATATGTGATGTAGTTTTGACGTGGCCTATCTATTTTATGTTATGTGACAATATGCTATGTGATGATGATGATTTGGATGTCATGTTGTGATTATGCAGCTATACTATCTATGTGATTTTCTTGATGCATTTCTTGATTCCTATGATGATGTTATACGTATGCCTATGCCATAGATGCATTTATGATGAAAATGCTATGTTTTGGTTATGATTATATGCTATGATGCCATGGATGATACAAATGATAATATTTAAGTTTTTATTTGTTTTCACTTACTGCCTATGATTATGGATGCACTGATGGATGACAATATTGTATATGGATTATCTCACAGGTGATTTGCATGATGATATGCCATGTTATGCTATGAGAATCTATGTATACAATTGGGTTGTTTTATGATTTGGATTTAATCTAATGTAAATTTATAATGTAATGCAATGTCTATATAATTATGTATGCAAATGTATTTTTGTGTCACAAGATATTATTGAGAGACAAAAGAAAAACGAGGCGACAAGGAAGAAGGAGATGGATGTTAGTAAGATGAAAAATCCTTCAACACATTTCCATAGGACTTATCAATTGTTGCTCTTAATCATCATTGGGTGAATTATTGCGATGGCCAACAAACATCATGATATGACGTAAATCAAGGTATGCAAGGTCATACCATTACTAGACATAAACAGTCATAGAGAAAGATGATCATGACTCATATTACAAGTGTATTTGCCCCAGTCGCTTTGTCATGATCAACCACAAATAGTGAAGACAATCAAGACAAATCATGAAACTTCATTGCTCCTCTATATCCTGTTGTTAGGAAATCCTCAAGGAACTAGCAACATGATTGTTAGAAATAAACAAAAAAAATCATAAAATTAAATATCCAGTGCTTTCCAAGTATTTGGATGTCAAGATATCAAGTTTGTCAAAAATGTTGAATGTCCTGGTGTCAAAGTGTTCGAGTTGGTGATATGAAGATTCCAAATTGGTGTCAAGTTTAGGAAGGATACATCCTAAATAACATTGAGATGTCAGATTCTGAAAGGACATATTATGAATGATTTAGATGCTAGAGTTATGTTGAATTCAGGAAGGACACACCCCGAACAAGGTTGATGTCAAGATTTCAAAATGATATCAAGTTCAGGAAGGACACATCCTGAACAATGTCAATGTTGAAATGCTAGATTGGTGTCAAGTTTGGAAAGGGCACACCCGAAATGACATTGATGTCATAATGTAAAATTTAGGAAGGACACAACCTGAATAATGTCAATTCCAAAACTCCAAGTTGATGTCAAGATTCGAGAAGGACACATCTTGAATGATGTTGATGCCAAGATGTTGGATTCAAGAAGGACACATCCTGGATAATGTCGATGTCAAGATGCCAGATTGATGTCAAGATTTGGGAAGGACACATGTAATGTCCCTTACCTAGCCTTGCTCTTGTATTTGCTTGTTTTCCCTAGAATTCAATTGTTGATTAGGTTTAGGGTTTCTTATTTCCAAAAGGAATGTGTTTCTCTAATGAAATAATCCTAGATTGAAATCTGCATTCACCAATTTAAAAACATTTCCACATACACATATTTGTTAGCAATAATATCTAGATATCTACAATATATTCATAAACATAAATCAATTAATGAAGACATAAGAGGATTGCCATAGGTGGATCCACCCTGAAGCCCTCATGTAAACTCAAGAAGTTGTCCATCACAATCCTTCTTGCCTAGGGGCTTAGTACCTACATACTCCACTCATGGTAACACCTTAGAAGATAGTCGTCCTATTAGGGGAGAGGAACTATAGAGTCCAAGTGGCCTAAGGCCTACCACCTTCTCTTGCCCAATCCTGTATCTTGGGCCTAAGGGGCAGAGACCTAGGTGGGACTCCCATCTTTCTATAACTCAATCCCTAGTCAAGGGCCTAAGGGGCTGCAAAGCCCAATCCCTTGTTAAGAGCCTAAGGGGCTGCAAAGCTCAATCCCTTGTCTAGGGCCTAAGGGGCTGAAAGTGGGGTTTTTAGGCAATCCAACTTCACCCATGTTTTGTCCATCCTAATAAGTTTACAAGCACATACTAGACAATCTTTAAACAATCAGATGTATTTGCATTCATCTAAGATTTATTTCATGCCTATAATCAAATATATTTTCATTTACCAATGGTTCTTTAAGTTCATCATTTCCTATGATAATTCTCATTATGATAAGATTAAAGGATGTCATTATATCAATAATCAAATTAGCAATATTGAGTTCTTATATTCAAAATATACTAAATATTATTGCTAAGTGAATACATCACCTTAATTGTTGTGTCTTCCCATGATTCTTAATTCCTTAGTCGCCTTCCTTCAATCTTACATTTGATTGGTCATAAATATTAATCTATCCATTTTTATATTATGATCGTAATTACTTATAAGGCTCAATAATTGCTGCAAGCATCATTATTGCAATGATTGTGTATATATATATATTATTTCTAACTAATTTTAATCTTCCAATAATCACTTACTATATCTATATATATATATATAGATATATATTATTGACAATAACACTTAATCAAATAAATCTCCCATAGTTTATTTCATTTCCAATCTACTGCTTTATGCAGATTTCTAATTCATTTTCCCTATGTCCTTCTTGCTACCTCTTTTCCTTATATTTATATCTCTATATGCCAAGGGATGCCTCCTTTATGAGGGGTACATCCATTTGAATAGTTGTATCCTTTTGAAACCATGCGATGCCTTTTCTTTATCCTTTATTAACTAATCATTATGCTACCCTTCACATTAGATAATCCTTGCCCTTTAATTAATTGCTATCTATCTTTTTCCCTAAAATCCCATCATATCCCTTCATTTGTAGTATAAACTTTGACTAATATAATATTAACTTTGCTTGCCTTGGTTATTTGTATTGATCGTTGATGTTGCTTTTAGGAATATATTGCTGCCTTTCTAATTAGTGATTACCGTATATTTTAATCATTGTGTGTAAAAATCAAATGTTGTTTTTTACCATATTATCTTAACCGCTGACTTAGAGTGATATCAATGTTGCACCATAATATATATCCGTTGTTTTTATATGGTAATCATTGCTGCTGGTAAATATATATACGTATTTTGTATTACATTATATTTATATGTATATTTAAATATTTCTATTAGTATAGTATATATTTATTTTGATATTTATTTTATATACTCTATTTAATATTTATTATATTATACTGATTATAATAATATTTAAATTTGTATTTATATTTGTCATTTGTTTATTTAGTCACATATTTCAGTACTATTTCTTTTATGATTTCTTTATTATTATTATAGTAATTACTAAACAATATATGTTCGTTTAATGACATGTATATTATAATATCTATTATATTTATAATCATAATTGTAATATTATTTTGGTAATCATAATTATAATGAGATTGCTAATATTTATATTTTGGTATTACAACATTAAATTTAATACTTATAATTATGATAAAATAGTTAATGTCTTTGACATGCATTTTGTTTATCTCATTTTCTATGCTTCGTATTGCAATGTTACTAATTCAAGGGACATGACAGTCCACCCCGCCCAAGATTGCTTGCCCTCAAGTAATCATAACCTAAGATATGTAATTTTCAGATGTTTCTCCTTATGGTGATGTTATTAGCTTTGATAGGAGTTGGAAGTTCTAACCCAAGTGATGGTTATTCTAGTTATGAAGACAATGTATTAACTAGTATTTTTATGTTTTACTATTTTTTCCATAACTCTCAAAACATATGAGTTGGAGTTTGTGAAGTAATATAACTTAAAATCATATGAGTTAGAAATTAAAGCAGACCAAGTAGCTCAACCAAGCAAACAAGTAACTCAAGAAAGCAACCAGTTGAAGCACACATGCAAGTAGCTCAAGTAAGCAAGCAACTAGCTCAAACACACTGGAAAGTAGCTCAAGCAGGCAAACAAGTAGCTCAAGAAAGCAAGCAACTAGCTCAAGTAGACTAGTAGGTAGCTTAAGCACACAAGCAACTAGGTCAAGTAAGCAACTAGCTCTAGTAGTCAAGCAAGTAGCTCAAGTACACAAGAGAGTAGCTCAAGCAAGCAAGCGGTTAGCTCAAACACACAAGCAAGTGCCTCAAGTAGCTCAAGTACATAGGCAAGTAGCTCAAGCATATGAGCAACCAGCTCAAGCAAATAGGAAACTAGCTCAAGTAGGCAAGCAAGTAGCTCAAGCATACAAGCATCCAGCTCAAGCAAGTAGGCAACTAGCTCAACTAGACAAGAAAGTATCTTAAGCATGCAAGCAACCAGCTCAAGCAAGTAGGAAACTAGCTCAAGTAGGCAAGCAAGTAGCTTAAGCATGCAAGCAACTAGCTCAAGCAAGCACAGGATGGCAGGAATGATGCTCTGATTCCACTGTAATGTCCCTTACCTAGCCTTGCTCTTTTATTTGCTTGTTTTCCCTAGAATTCGATTATTGATTAGGTTTAGGGGTTATTTTTTCCAAGAGGAATGTGTTTCTCTAATGAAATAATCCTAGATTGAAATATGCATTCACCAATTTAAAAACATTTCCACATACACATATCTGTTAGCAATAATATCTAGATATCCACAATATATTCATAAACATAAATCAATTAATGAAGACATAAGAGGAGTGCCATAGGTGGATCCGCCCTGAAGCCCTCATGTAAACTCAAGATGTTGTCCATCACAATCCTTCTTGCCTAGGGGCTTAGTACCTGCATACTCCACTCATGGTAACACCTCAGAAGACACTCGTCCTATTAGGGGAGAGGAACCATAGAGTCCAAGTGGCCTAAGGCCTACCACCTTCTCTTGCCCAATCCCGTATCTTGGGCCTAAGGGGCAGAGACCTAGGTGGGACCCCCATCTTTCTATAACCCAATCCCTAGTCAAGGGCCTAAGGGGCTGCAAAGCCCAATCCCTTGTTAAGAGCCTAAGGGGCTGCAAAGCCCAATCCCTTGTCTAGGGCCTAAGGGGCTGAAAGTGGGGTTTTTAGGCAATCCAACTTCACCCATGTTTCGTCCATCCTAATAGGTTTACAAGCACATAGTAGACAATCTTTAAACAATCAGATATATTTGCATTCATCCAAAATTTATTTCATGCCTATAATCAAATATATTTTCATTTACCAATGGTTCTTTAAGTTCATCATTTCCTATGATAATTCTCATTATGATAAGATTAAAGGATGTCATTATATCAATAATCAAATTAACAATATCTAGTTCTTATATTCAAAATATGCTAAATATTATTGCTAAGTGAATACATCACTGAACTGTTGTGTCTTCCCATGATTCTTAATTCCTTAGTCGCCTTCCTTCAATCTTACATTTGATTGGTCATAAATATTAATCTATCCATTTTTATATTATGATCGTAATTACTTATAAGGCTCAATAATTGCTGCAAGCATCATTATTGCAATGATCGTGTATATATATATAATTATTTCTAACTAATTTTAATCTTCCAATAATCACTTACTATATCTATATATATATATATAAAACTTACTTCCCCAAATATATTCTTGACAATAACACTTAATCAAATAAATCTCCCATAGTTTATTTCATTTCCAATCTGCTGCTTTATGCAGATTTCTAATTCATTTTCCCTATGTCCTTCTTGCTACCTCTTTTCCTTATATTTATATCTCTATATGCCAAGGGATGCCTCCTTTATGAGGGGTACGTCCATTTGAATAGTTGTATCCTTTTGAAACCATGCGATGCCTTTTCTTTATCCTTTATTAACTAATCATTATTCTACCCTTCACATTAGATAATCCTTGCCCTTTAATTAATTGATGTCTATCCTTTTCCCTAAAATCCCATCATATCCCTTCATTTGTAGTATAAACTTTGACTAATATAATATTAACTTTGCTTGCCTTGGTTATTTGTATTGATCGTTGATGTTGCTTTTAGGAATATATTGCTGCCTTTCTAATTAGTGATTACCGTATATTTTAATCAGTGTGTGTAAAAATAAAATGTTATTTTTTACTGTATTATCTTAATCGCTGAATTAAAGTGATATCAATGTTGCACCATAATATATATCCGTTGTTTTTATATGGTAATCATTGCTACTAGTAAATATATATATGTATTTTGTATTACATTATATTTATATGTATATTTAAATATTTCTATTAGTATAGTATATATTTACTTTGATATTTATTTTATATACTCTATTTAATATTTATTATATTATACTGATTATAATAATATTTAAATTTGTATTTATATTTTGCATTTGTTTATTTAGTCATATATTTCAGTACTATTTCTTTTATGATTTCTTTATTATTATTATAGTAATTACTAAACAGTATATGTTCGTTTAATGAAATGTATATTATAATATCTATTATATTTGTAATCATAATTATAATGAGATTGCTAATAGTTATATTTTAGTTTTACAACATTAGATTTAATACTTATAATTATGATAAAATAGTTATTGTCTTTGACATGTATTTTGTTTATCTCATTTTCTATGCTTCGTATTGCAATGCTACTAATTCGGCGGACATGACAACACATCCCGAATGATGTTGATGCCAAGATGCCAGATTTAGGAAGGATACATCCTAAATAATGTCGATGTCGAGATGCTAGATTGATGTCAAGATTCAGGAAGGACACATCCTAAATGATGTTGATTCCAAGATGCCAGATTCAGGAAGGACACATCCTGAATAATGTCGATGTTGAGATGCTAGATTGATGTCAAGATTCAGGAAGGACACATCCCAAATGATGTTGATGCCAAGATGTTGGATTCAAGAAGGACACATCCTGAATAATGTTGATGTCGAGATGCCAGATTGATGTCAAGATTCGGGAAGGACACATCCCGAATGTTGTTGATGCCAAGATGTCAAATGCAAGAGAGACACATCCTAAATAATGTCGATGTCAAGGTGCTAGATGATTGTAATGATGCCTAAGAAGGATGCATCCTAGGAAATAAATAAGTGACATGGCTACCCTTCAGAAGGACACATTTGAAGAGTAAGCAAGATTTGACTAGTTTTACTAATTTTTACTAAGTTTAACTGATTTTGATATTGATAAGTTTAACTAATTTTTACTAGTTTTACTAATTTTTACTAGTTGAACCACTACTCATGAAACATGGGTCAATGAGTTTGACTCGAAACTACACGGTTGAATCCTGATAGCAATATCATGATTTTGATATGCTAAGATGATTGTCGTGCTTGATTGATAGATTGTAGAAGTTCACGTGGGTAAACCATTTGTTTGAATTTTGAAAAAGACCACGATAAATTTAAAGACCACTTCATGTGTGTGAAAAAATTGTGCAATGAACCCGAATGGACTGACCTAGCGTGGCCTCGAGGGCTCATCGATAGATGGCCTTTCCTACGTCATATACTCAGAGAGCTCGTAGTTTGACACGACCAATGAATTTGTCTTGTTGACCAAAGATTGAGTCATGATTTATTTTGACAAACCTAATAGGACTAACTTAATGTCTCAGGGGCTCGAAGATGACCCTTTCCTACATAGCAAGTGCACAGAGACAACCCAATTCGACAATGACAAAGACTAATCAAGACTTGAATTGACGTGAATTTGTTGACTGACATGACTATTTTTTGGAATTTTTTGTGTTTTCTTTGAGACGTTTTTCAATTTTTAGGTCTTTTTTTAGGACATTTTTTTATTTTTTAGGTTTTTTTTTAGGTCATTTTTTAATTTTTAGGTCCTTTTTTTAGGTCATTTTTCAATTGTTAGGTCTTTTTTCAAGACATTTTTTTTTTTTTTTAGGTCTTTTTTTAGGACATTTTATGATTTTTAGGAACGCGTGTGGTACCCACTACAATCTCATGATAAAAAATTTCCCCTAGTCAAGTTGAGAATGATCCAGACAAAATGGAATGTAAAGAAAAGGCATGACTAGCATGGACAATGGACATTATGCAAGACTTGATTTCAACCATTGTTAACCATGGACAGTGGACAATATGCAAGACTTGATTTCAACCATTGTTAACCATGGACAAAAATGTCATGATATCAGGGTGAAGTGTTATGACAAATGTTGGAAAGAGTATGTTCATTAGGGACAAAGGTAGATAGAGTGACAATAGATGGCACACCAATGATTGACTACACATGGCACCTATTTGCCAGGTTTTCACCATGTTACTTATCCAAAGTGCCTATTTACTAGGTTTTCACTATTGGACGAATTATTTCTCTTTATTGTTGTCATCATTTTTATTTGGTGTCACCAGGATGCCTATTTGCCAGGTTTTCATCAAGGTGACGATTTTTTGTATTTTTCATTTTTTTGTATTTTTAACTAGTTTTTAGGTAGGCTTTCTGATGCTATGCATCGAATTTGCACAAATATAAATTGTTGATTGGCTCTGTCAACTGTTCATGTTCAGAAGTAGCTAAATGATATGCCCCAAAACCAAACTATGCTATGATGATGTAAGGGCCTATCTAATTGGGCTCAAATTTTCCTGGCCTCTCCCTATCTGACTGATTCTTGGGATTCTGCATGAGGACTAGGTTGCTAATGTGAAATTTTTGAGTCGTCACCCTTTTGTTATAACTTCTGCAAAGATGATTTTGGTATCCTTGTAAATGATTCAATGCATTGTGTCTGCATTCATCTAGCATTTCTAACTCATGCAGTCATGACTGTCTGTACTCTTCATCAATGTTGAGGCCTTTCATGGAGACTCGCAAAGATGGAATTTTGACCTCTATGGGAAAGATGGCTTTGGCTCCAAAGACAAGGGTAAAATGAGTGGCATCGGTGGGGGTACAGATGCTCGTGCAGTATGCCCACAAAGCAGGGTTGAGTTGGATGTGCCAATCATGGCCAATGCCATTGACAATCTTTTTAAGAAGTTTGATAATGGTTTTATTAGATGCCCCAGCTTGATTGTTTCCCTGTGGGTAATAAGGCATGGAGAAGTGATGGCTAATATGGAAATGTTGACATAGTTCACATACTTCATGATTTTTGAAGGGATGATCATTATCTGTGATGATGGATTGTGGAATATCATACCGACAAATGATATAATTGATGATGAATTTGGAGATTTGTTTGCTAGTAATGTAAGTGAGTGGAATGGCTTGGATCCACTTAGTGAAATACTTAGTGGCGGTGATAATGAATTTGTGTCCATTGGAGCATGTAGGGTGAATCTTGCCCACGAGATCAAGTCCCCATTGTGTGAAAGGCCAAGGAGAAGTGATCAACCTCAACTCTTGTGCTGGAGCATGAATCAAATCACTGTGAATCTAAAATTGGTGACATGTTCTTACGAGTTCCAGTGCATCCTTTTCTAGTTTTGACCAATAGTACCCAAGTCTCGTAATATTTTTAGCTAAGGTCAAGCCACTCGAATGGGACCCACATATACCCTCATGTACTTCCTATAAGGTTGTTTTTTCTTCATTAGTGTTGAGACAACAAAGAAGGGTATTGTCAAAGCTACGATGGTAAAGGGTGTCGCTGATGATGGTATAATGTGCAGCTTTGTGGATAAAGGACTTTCTTTGGTTATTGGAAAGGTTTTGAGGAAGGATCTATGAATGAAGGTAGTCAAAAATTTCCTTATACCAGGGTGAATTGGAACCAACAATCTCACAAACCATTTTTGATTCAGGGACATCATAAGCTGGAACCATTAATTGCTCAACCAAAAACTCAAGTTGTGAGACATTGTTGGGAATATCAGGCAAAGATCCAATTGTTTCCATAGTGTCAACATCCTTGTTTTGTGTTCTTGGAATTAATTCAAAGGATAGCTTGTGAAAATATGTCAGAAAATTGTCAACCATTTGCTTATAAGGCATTAGCTTCTCATCTTTTATTTCATACTCATCATTGACTTGGTTTATAACTAACTAACAATCACTAAGGACCTGCAGACTCCTTATTTTCCACTTGATAGCGATTCAGAGTCTTGTAATTAGTGCTTCATACTCTACCATGTTATTAGTGCACAAAAATGCAATGCGAAATGACATTGGGATGGAGTCTCCTTGTGGAGTAATGAATAATATTCCTGCTCCTGAGCCATGATTAGTATGAGATCCATAAAACTATAATTACCAAGGTTGTTGGGACTCCACATGAAATATAGACTCATCTGGAAAAATTTTGTAAGAGGATGATTATTTGGTATTGTTGCATCTGCGAGCTGGTCTGCTATTACTTGTCCTTTGATGGCCTTTCGCTCGACATATTGAATATCATATTCACTAAGGATCATAACCCATTTTGCTAAACATCCTGTCAATGCTGCTCGACTCAAGAGGTAATTCAAGGGATCAATCTTGGATACCAAGTATGTCTTATGGTTTAACATGTAATGCCTTAATTTTTGGGTTGTGAATACAACTGCCAAACAAGCACATTCAATGTGTGTGTAATTTAGTTCATACCCTACCAGTGTTCTACTGATATAATATATGGCTCTTTCTTTTTCTTCATAGTCATTTTGTGCTAGTAATTCCCCTAATGTTGAAGTAGTTGCAAAGATTTAGAGAATTAATGGTTTTCCTTGGATAGGAGGCATGAGAACAACATGTGACAATAAGTATTGTTTGATCTAGTTAAATGCCTCTTGGAATTTATCTGTCCACACAAAGGGAATCCCTTTGCGTAGGAGATATTGGAATGGTTGGAACCTATTGTTGCATATTTATGTCTCAATCATCACAGGCTGTAACCTCTACTGGGGCAAAGTCAGTGTGACATTCATGAAGTTTGGCTGACTAGTAGTTTTGAATCTTGTTGAACAAATCAGGTCGCTATGACCTTGCAAGAGTCTTGCCAAATGCTTTTACTTTGGAACCTATCATTGTGACAAGAAGTAGTCGTTGTGACATCTTACCACATGGAGATCTCTGGCTGACAGGCCATTCAATCGCATATCAGAATAACCTACGGTGGCTCGGTGAGAAGTCTTATTGAGATATTAAAGTCTCACCAATAGTATGTTACATGTTGTGGTCTTTGGCATATCTTATATTTTATCGGTAAGAAGTCTTACCGATGTGCAAATGTCTCACCGACAGAGGTTCAAGTGTTGGTCATCGGAGTAACACAAAGGATCTTAGGGATATCTCTTAGCGATTGAAGAATGTCATATCGATAGCATATGGTTTTCGGGGTAACCCAAATGGTATCGGGAAGATGTCCCAGTGAATGATGAAGGTCTCGCCAACGAGAACACATATGGTGTCTTTGTGGTAACATAAAAGATCTCCAAGTAAAGTCTTAGCAAAGGACAGATGTCTTGGCGACTATTGATGGCTTTAGGGTGACTTAAGAGATCTCAGTGAAACCTCTTGGTGATAATGATATGTCTTGTCGACTATTGTTTGGCGATCGGTATAACACGTGACTTCGGTATCATCTCTTGGCGAAAGCGATGTGTCTCGCCAATAGAAACTAAAGTCAATGTAACATGTGACGCTCGGTAAAAAATCTTGCCAATGAGAAATCTCTTGCCGATAGGAATGGAATGGATATCGGTAGTTTCAGGATGACTTTTGGCATTTGCTATTCGTCCTGCCCACTATTGGAACCTATGCTGATATCAATATGAATTTGTTGGCATTGGGGAGACACGGTCAGTGTCTCACCAACATGCCAACACAGATTGAAGTCATTTGACTAAGTGAGAATTTCCTATGTGGCATCTCGTGGACCAATAGGAGAATCCAAATTTGAACAATTGGAAGATAGTTCATTGTGACAGTTCTGTGAGGAAGTTTAATAGACAGGAAACACCATGAATATAGTTGGTAGTTGCAGATGCTCGATGGTTTGATGGTTGGTTCGATCAACAGGTGTGTGAACAGTTCGAATTGTATCGGAGTGAATTCTATTCTGTGAAGACTGTAACATGAAGGTTCCTGTACAAGATTGATCATAGTGAAAGTTACTGTAATATGACATCATAAAGATAAGTTTGAAACTTGTATGTAATATTTATTACTGTAATACAAAGTGATTTCTATTGGTGTGGTGGGTTTTTCTCCTGTAAGGTTTTTCCCACGTATATCTGGTGTTCATCTGTGTTTGTCTAATTCTCTATTTCTGATATTTATTTCAAAATGCATCTTAATTGAACTGTAATTGAAAAATTAAAATTATATTTGCATTCTTCCCTGAGATTTTGACATTTAGGAGAGTTGTTTCTGCATCTAATTTTCCTTACAAGTGGTATCATAGCCTAGCAAGTTGTGTTATCCTTGTGGGTATGTTGGGTTTTTTGAGTCAATTTCTATTCAGTGGGAGTCTTGTAGAAGTTTGTCAATTTCTAATTACAAATTGAGATGGCTAGCACATCAGGAAAGTTTGAAATAGAGAAGTTCAATGGCAACAATTTTGAGTTGTGGAAACTCAAAATGGAGGATCTTTTAGTGGATTGTGATCTGTGGCTTGCTAATATTGGTGTAAAGACTGATGACGAGGATCATTGTATGTTGATATTGTGTTCTTTGCCAGATTCATGGGATCACCTGGTGATGGCTATTGGGAGTACAACATCCAATTTCAAGATGGAAGATGTTATTGCATCGTTGTTGTCAGAAGAGATGAGAAGGAAATCTTCTAAGATGGCTAAGGAAGCTCTTGCTATCAGAGGAAGATCGAAAGAGAAAGGCAAGAAGAAGGAAAAGAAGTCAAAATCAAAATAAGCAAGGAGATCAAAGTCTCTTGGCAAGAAGTCTAAGGTGAAGTGTTGGAACTATGGGAAACTAGGTCATGTCTGAAAGGATTGTAAAGAGGAGAAGAAGAAGAAGAAGAAGTATTCTTCCGACAATGACTCTTCTCATAGTGATGCAGACACCTTCATTGTAACCTTGGCTACACAGGCATCAGATGATGTCTGGCTGATTGATTCTAGAGCATCTTTCCACATGACATCTCATAGAGACTGGTTCAGAAAGTATGAAGAATATGATGGTGGAAAGGTGTACTTGGCAAGTGATTCAACTTTGGAGATTGTTGGCGTGGAAGAGTCAGAATCCAATTTCCTGATGGAAGAGTACAGGGAATGAATAATGTAATGCATATACCAGGTCTGGCTTGAAACTTACTTTTTGTAAGTATGCTGAATGATATTGGAGTACAAGTCATATTCTCTAGAAATGGTTGCAAGATGACTAGAGGCTCTATGGTGCTAGCTAGAGGTGCTTGAATTGGTACCCTGTACAAGTTGGATGCACAGGCTGTTCAATGTAACAGTGTCTCTGGAAAGTCACAGAAAGCTACTCGTGGAGGTGAAGAGGGAAATATCCCTAATTATGTAAACTCTATGGAAGTAAAACTTCCAATAGAGAAGACTACGCTCTGGCATCATAGGCTAGGCCACATAGGAGAAAAATGTTTAAAAACTTGGTTGAGGGGCTTGAAGATTGTAACCTTGAATTTGAATTCTATGAGCATTGTATATATGGAAAACAACACCGTGTTTCTTTTTATTCTAGTCCTCATAAATCTTCTGGTTTGCTAGATTATATTCATTATGATGTATTTGGTCTAGTGAATGTTCCTTCTTTGTCTAAGTCAAGGTACTATGTATCATTCATTGATGATTATTCAAGAAAATCATTTGTTTAGTTTTGAAAAAGTAAATCAGAAGTGTTAAGTCATTTTAAGGAATTTAAGAACCTTGTAGAAAATCAAACTAGAAGAAAATTAAAATGTTTAAGGACTAATAATGGTGGTGAATTTTGTTTTGATGATTTCGAGAGGTATTTTAAAGACCATGGGATTAAAAGACATAAGACTACACCTTATACTCCATAGTAAAATGGAGTTGCAAAAAGGTTCAATAGGACAGTGATGGAGAGAGCATGAAGTATGTTGAGTAGTGTTGGCTTGGAGGAGAAGTTTTGGGCTGAGGCTATTGCTACTGCATGTTACTTGATTAATCATTCTCCAAATTTTGCTCTTATTGAGAAAACATCTTTGGAAGCATGGTCTGGTAAGAAGCCCTCTCTTAGACATATTCGTGTTTTTGGCTGAGGCATATGCTTATGTGCCATATGAGAAGAGATCTAAATTGGAGAACAAAGCTGTCAAATGTATTTTTATTGGCTATAGTACTGGCATAAAAGGATACAAGCTTTGGAATCCTGATACAAAAAAGGTTGTATACAGCAGAAGCGTAATCTTTCGTGAGTTGAAACCTTCTAATTTGGATCTACAGTCAGAGACAAAGTCAGAAAACAATAAGGATATAGCTTTAATTCCTCCTACACTAGAGAAAGAGGAATTGAGAATTCAAAATGTACCTGAAACTGAGGAGAGCTAAAGTAGTTCTAATAGTTCTAAAGAAGAAGAAGAACCTTAGCCTCATCCTCAACAAGTGAGGAGGTCAACTCATGAAAGAAAGCAACCTGATAGGTATGCGTTCTCTTTGATTGATTATACTTATGCCTATGCTTTGATTTCTAGCACTGATGAGCCTAGGACTGTAAAAGAGGCATTTAAAATGTCTGATTTAGACTCTTAGTTGGAAGCCATGAATGAAGAAATGACATGATTAGAAAAGAATGAAACTTGGAGTTTGGTGCCTTTGCCTAAAGGCAGAAAAGTTGTTGGTTGCAAATGGGTATTTAAAAAGAAAATTGGTCTGGATGGTAGTGTGGAAAAATACAAGGCAAGATTGGTTGCAAAGGGTTATTCCTAGGTAGAGGGAATTGATTATGGGAAAATATTTTCTCCTGTAACTAAGCTGGCATCTATAAGATTTCTTTTGTCACTTGTAGCAGCGTATGACTTAGAGGTCAAACAGATGGATGTGAAGACAAAATTTCTTCATGGTGATCTTGAAGAAGAAATATATGTCCCAGTTTGAGCATTTTGTTGAAAAAGGTAAAGAGAAACTAGTTTGCAAATTAAAGAAGTCTTTGTATGGGTTAAAGCAGTCACCTAGAATGTGGTACCAGAAATTTGATACTTTTGTATTATCTTTGGGATTTGTGAGATCAAAGTCTGATCATTGTGTCTATTATAAAGCTAAAAGTGATCAAGTTCTTATTATTTCTCTCTATGTTGATATGTTGTTCATAGGCAATAGTAAGCTAATGATTTATGATCTTAAGTCTCAATTGTCTGCTAAGTTTGAAATGAAAGATCTTGGTGCAACACGGTATATTCTGGGGATGGAGATAACGAGGGACAGGGATAGTAGAAAACTTTGGCTCAGTCAGAGTAAGTATATCAAGATTGTTCTAGAGAGATTTTGCATGAATGATTGCAAGTAGTTAGTTGTTCCAGTCTTACAAGGAATGAAGCTATTTGTTGAAGACTGTCCAAAATATCCTACTGAGATGGAGGAAATGACCAGTGTACCATATGCTAGTGCAGTAGGCAGTCTTATGTATGCAATGGTCTGTACAAGGCCAGACATTGCCCAAGCAGTGGGAGTTCTTAGTCAGTTTATGGCTAATCCTGGAAAAATACATTGGGATGTTGTGAAGAGAGTGTTTAGATATTTGAAGGGTACTTCAGATTTTTCTTTGTGTTACTATGGGAACTTAGTTGAATCACAGAGGAATCTCAACATTCATAAATATGTAGATTCTGATTGGGCAGGGGACATTGACAGCAGGAGGTCCACCAGTGGATACATTTTCAAGTTGAATGGTGGTGCAGTGAGTTGGATGAGTAAGCGACAAGCTATAGTTGCTTTGTCCACTACAGAGGCTGAATAAATGGTAGCTACTCATGCTTATAAAGAATCAATTTGGTTAAAATGTTTGTGTTCTAACATTAGTTTTGATGCAGGGCAAATAACTATTTTTTGTGACAGTCAGAGTGTAATTTTTCTGGCAAAGAATCCTACTTCCCATGCTAGGACGAAACATATAGATGTACAATACCACTTTGTATGAGATATGGTGGAGGATGGAAAGGTCAGTTTGGAAAAAGTTGATACTCTAGAGAATGTTGCAGATGCATTGACGAAGCCAGTGAGCACAAAAAAGTTCAGGTGGTGTGCCAGTTCGATAGGCCTCAAGGCCCATGATTTTCAGTAAGTTTTGTTGTGCCCTGGAGGTACCTGTGTGATCTTCATCAACTGGGAGATTTTTGGATATTTATGTCTCAATCATCACAGGCTATAACCTCTACTGGGGCAAAGTCGGTGTGACATCCATGAAGTCTAGCTGACTAGCAGTTTTGAATCTTGTTGAATAGATCAGGTCACTGTGACCTTACAAGAGTCTTGTTGAACACTTTTACTTTGGAACCTATCGCTGTGACAAGAAGCAGTCATTATGACATCTTACTACTTGGAGATCTCTGGCTGACAGGCCATTCAATCGCATATCAGGATAACCTACGGTGGCTCGGTGAGAAGTCTTATCGAGATATTAAATTCTCACCGATAGTATGTTACATGTTGCGGTCTTCGGTGTATCTTATATTCTATCAGTAAGAAGTCTTACCGATGTGCAAATGTATCATCGACGGAGGTTCAAGTGTTGGTCATCAGAGTAACGCAAAGGATCTCAGGGAGATCTCTTAGCGACTGAAGAATGTCATACCAATAGCATAAGGTTTTCAGGGTAACCCAAATGGTCTCGAGAAGATGTCCCAGTGAATGATGATGGTCTCGCCAATGGGAACACATATGGTGTCTTCGCGGTAACATAAAAGATCTTGAAGTAAAGTCTTCATGAAGGACAGATGTCTTGGTGACTATTGATGGCTTCAAGGTGACTTAAGAGATCTTAGTGAAACCTCTTGGCAATAATGATATGTCTTGTCGACTATTGTTTGGTGATTGGTATAACATGTGACTTTGGTATCATCTCCTGGCGAAAGCGATGTATCTCGCCAATAGAAAATTGAAGTCAATGTAACATGTGAAGCTTGGTAAAATGTATTGCTTATGAGAAATATCTTGCCAAAAGGAATGAAATGGATATCAGTAGTTTCAAGATGACTTTTGGCATTCACTATTTCATCCTGTCGACTATTGGAACCTATGCCAATATCAACATGAAGCTGTTGGCATTGGGGAGACATAGTCAGTTGTTCACCGACATGCCAACACAGATTGAAGCCGTTTGACTGAGTGAGAATTTCCTATGTGGTGTCTCATGGACCAATAGGAGAAGCCAAATCTGAACAGTTGGAAGATAGTTCATTGTGACGGTTCTGTGAGGAAGTTCAATAGACAGGAAACGTCATGAATATAGTTGGAAGTTGCAGATGCTCGATGGTTCGATGGTTGGTTCAATCAACAAGTGTGTGAATAGTTTGAATTGTATCAGAGTGAATTCTATTATGTGAAGATTGTAATGTGAAGGTTCCTGTACAAGATTGATCATAGTGAAAGCTGTTGTAATACGACATCAGAAAGATAAGTCTGAAACTTGTATGTAATATTTATTACTATAATACAAAGTGATTTCTCTTGTTGTGGTGGGTTTTTCTCTCGTAGGGGTTTTCCCACGTATATCCGGTGTTCATCCGTGTTTGTCTAATTCTCTGTTTCTGATATTTGTTTCAAAATGCATCTTAATTGAACTATAATTGAAAAATTAAAAGTATATCTACATTCTTCCCCGAGGTTTTGACGTTTAGGAGAGTTGTTTCCGCATCTAATCTTCCTTACACCTATCTATGAATTGAGAAATGAACCATTTGATAGATTGAAGCTTGCCTTGTAGCATTCTTAGGTCACTAATTCCCTTAGGAGGAGGCATATCCAATATAGCTTTGAATTTAGCGAGATCAACTTCAATGCCTCTATGAGAGACTATGTATCCCAATAACTTGCTTGATGTCACACCAAAAACACACTTTTTTGGGTTCAATTGGACCTTATATTCTTCCATCCTCCTGAAAACTTTATATAATACTAAAAGATGGTCTTTTCTTGTCAATGACTTTGCCAAAAGTTCATCCACATAGTCCTCCATTAATGTGTGTATCATGTTGTTGAATATTGTTGGCATTGCCCTTTGATATGTAGCACTTGCATTTTTAAGACCAAACAACATTACAATCCAATAGTATGTACCCCAAGGGCACATGAAAGTAGTTTTGTGTTGGTCTTCAGGGGCAATAAAGATCTGATTATAACCAGAGAAACCATCCATAAAGGACAACATCTCATATCCAGTTGTAAGGTCCACAATGATGTTAATGTTCGACAAAGGAAAATCATCTTTAGGGCATGCTTTATTGAGATCTCGGAAGTCTGTGCATATGCAAATTTTTCCAGTATACTTGGTGACAGGGATGATGTTGGATATCCATTCTGTATAGTAAATTGACCTGATAAAACCTACATCCAACAATTTTTTGAGTTTAGCTTTAACCAACAATGCAACTTGCAGGTGCATTTTTCTCAGCTTTTGTTTTACTATCTTGGCATCTTGCAATAATGGCAAGTGATGTAATACTAACTCAGGATCTAATCATGGCATGTCAACATAATACCATGCGAAGTTTATCTTACATTCTGAGAAGAACTTTTGAAATTCTGGTTGTTCATCTTTTGTTAATGATGTTGCAAACAAAACCATTTTGGGGTCCTCCACAATAGCTATATGGCAATCATTGCTGATTTTTCTCTATGTACGGGGAGAAATTTTAGTCCTCCATGCTTGGGCACCTCAGGGAGGTTTTCACCCTCGAATACGTCCTTTATTTTTACTATTTTTTTGTTAGAAGGTGCCTTTCGGTTTTCACCTAGAGACGTGTCATTTTTTGTTTTATTTTTCTTTTTAATTTTGTGACTAGAGGATGGCGCAGTCTCCCCAAAATAAGCAGCACAATCCAAGTCAATGGTAAACCCAACTTTGTGATCCCCATTTGGATTGCCTTCACGTAGCCCTAGAAATTTTTCTAGAGCCTCATCATTTTGAAAAGTGTCCATTATTGGTGGGCCTTGCTGGTTCCAATAAATTAGGTCAGAGTAAACTAAGGATATTCCATCATTAGCATTTGCAAATTGAGGAGATGAAGCAGAGAGCATGTAAATGGAAACTGAGACATTGAAAATGAAGTTGTCATCATCTGGCTCTATGTCATATTATATTCAGAATTCTCCTTCACTTGTTTCATACTCACCAATGAAGTAAGGGACAAAGGGAGTAGCATTAGGGGCAGGGTCAATAATGGCAAGTGATGGTTCAAGTGATTCCACATGATGGTCATCAATTTGGGGTGACTGGATAGGTACGTCGGGGCTAGGATGAATGGGAATAGAATATGATCTAGAATTGACATCATTTGGTGTTGTATTGATCTTGAACATTTGCCAGAATCATTCTTCAAATGTAAGCTCGCTAGGTTCAAGAAATAATTCATCAAGGCATCAGTCACTTAAGCATCATTGAGAGGAAAATTCCCATTCATGAGATTTGCTTTCAAAGGAGTTGTCCTCATTTGTCTCAACACAATCTAAAGCATACGCTAACTCACATGGAAGAACACTAGTACTTGGATCACCAGATTCCCATGGACCTAACCCTAACCCAAGATGTTTTGGTCTTTCTGAAACTGATAATGGCTCATTCCTTCCATTCTTATCCTTGCCAAGGATGCTTTTTCCATCATATCCTTTTTTCTTTTATCATGTTGTATCCTTTTTCGTATATGACTACTGGCAAGGGAGTCAAATCTTGTGGTTCTTTATAAATCCAGGATAGTATATCATATTTGTCCTCTTGACTCATTTTACCCCACTTTATGAAAATTGTATTTGGAGGAACCCTAAAAATTTCCTTTGCTTTTATTCTAAAGTAGGGTTTGCCATAGACTTGGGGAGACTTGGGCATCTTTGTTATGCAATAGTTTGTATTCAACTTGTATTCTTGACATCCTTGGTCCTAAATTTGGAAGTTTGGGTCAACACTTGAGATGATAAATGAAGTGGTAGGTGTTATGGAGGTGGTCATGGTGGTCAAAGAAGTAGAAGTGGATGTGGTGGATGAAGAAGTGGAAGGCTTCACAAGTGTTGATGGGTCAATGAATTTGGAAGACAAAGATGTCGAAGCTTCCCTATTGATAGGCACTTGATGCTCCGACACACCACGTAAGTTGGTACAATATTGGAATGGATTAGGGTCTGCATATATAGTAATCTCAGTGCCTTCAAATGGAAACTTCAAACATTGGTGGTACATGGAAGGGACAACTTTCAGCGTGTGGATCCAAGGCCAACCAAGTAAAATTTTGTATGGAAGGTCCAAATCCAAAACTTGACAAGTGGTGTCGACAATGATTGGGAAAATATGAATTCAGAGTTTAATTATGCCCTAAGAGGAGCATTCTTCATCATCATATGCCTTGATAACAATGTTTTTTGTGGCATCTACGCAAGCATTAGAAAATCCTAGTTCCTTGACCAATTTTAAGGAACATATATTCAGTGTTGCTCTGCCATCTACTAAGACTCGTCTGACCTTATGTTTATGAACAAGAAATTTGATATGAAGGGCATCATTATGGTTGGTCTTGGATGATGAATAGTCCAGTCTGAAAAGGTGATATGGTGGGGAGTGATGAGATATCCTACCATGGCTTCAAATTGGCTAACATCAATATCTTGGGGAATGAAGGATTCTTCCAATGTTTTATCTAGGATGGCCTTATGGGCAAGCGAGATGCGTAACAACTCAAGGATAGATATTTGTGTCGGTGTTTTCCCAAGCTGGTGAATAAGATTAAAGTTTCCTTCTTATTGACAACTTCTTCAATAGGCTCACCCAAGGGAGTGTATGTATTCCCTCTAGGGAATTGTTTGGGTTGTCTAGGATCTCTTTGAGTTTGATTGTTTTCATTGCCTTGGTTATTCTAATTATTCTAGAGAGCATTAGCAACATAGGTTTGTGTCATCATCTATGTGCTTTGTGGTTGTGTCCCTTTTAGAGTAATCATAGGACCCATAGTGTTGGTAGCCTTAACATCAACTACACCATCATTGGTGACATGTTTGATCTTAACCCAATATTTGTTTTTGTCAACAAGTGGAGGGTTTGCATTTGTGTTTTTGGGACCATATTTTAGACTTCCTTCAGCTATGAGGGCTTGTTCAACTTGGACACCTCGTTCAACTAGGTCTGTAAAGGTTGTACAACAATGGAAACCAGCCATTTTTCAGTGCGCCTAGGAGTGTTTGTACGAACATGTCAACTTTTTCCTTTTTGGGAATATTGATATGACAATGACTCGCTAGACCCCTCCATTTTTTAAATAATGGTAAAAAGGTTTCACTTGAATCTTCTTATGTGAGCTGGCATAAGTTGGTAATGGAGGTGTTTGTGTTAATGTTGTATGTGTAATTTTTCACGAATTTTTCAGCAAGTTCTTTCCATGATTGTATTCTAGGTTGTAGTGTACAGAACCATTATAAGGCTGGTCTTGTGAGGCTTTTAGGAAATAGTCACATTAGATATGTGTGCTCATGAGCAATATCCACACAACTTGTTACAAACTCTCTTATGTGGTGAAGTGGATTTGTTTTACCCTTGTATTTGTTGAAGTTTGGAGCCACACAACCATGTGGAAATGGTGGCATCTACAAATTTGTATAACAAGGATATGGACATAAGTCATATGGAATTTATGTCTTCTTGTCAGAGGTTTTCATATTTTCCATATGTTTTTGAAGGTCATCTATCCTTGCTAGCAAGGCATGTACAATGGGATCATTGGTTGCCTGAAAGTAAGGTATGTTCTGATTAGGTGTTTGCTAATATTGCCAGTTGTGAGTGGGAATTTGTTGTTGAGTATGAATCTGGGATGAGTATGTGGGAATATGTGACCCAACCATGTTTGTTTGTACTTGAGGTATCTGAAATCCTTGACTCATTTGATTGCCAAAGTTACACATTTGTTGTGTCATTTGAGTTCCTTGTCCTTATTGAAAGAATTGTCCATGTAGCATGTTGGTGTTTGTTCCTTTGAAGTGTCCATGTGGTGCATTGATATTTTTTCCTTGTCCATGTGTGATATTCATATTTTGTCCTTTCCCATGTGGGATGTTCATATTTTTTCCTTGTCCATGTGGGGTGTTTAATTGCAATGATGTATTTATGTTGTGTTGAGGGCCTTGAATGAAGACTCGTCGTGGATTTCCTCCAAAGGGATTAGATGAGATTCCACCATAAAGATGTGATGAGGATGCCCCCATTGTCATAGATGAAGATCCCAACATAGGGTTTGTAGGATTTTCTCTTGTTGATGTAGACCCTACGGTTCTTCCTATCATTTGTGATGATGACATGGACGTTGTAGGCATGGACATGGTAGATGTTCCTCCAATAGATGTTGTATTAGTTGAGGTGGAGGTTATTTGACTTGTGGTACCACTAGATGTCACATTAATGGTGTTAGTAGCAAAATGTGTGGTGACCACAATGTTATTGCTATTGGAGGCATTGTTCATGTTTTGTTGAGATGTCATGGTTTGTGTCATTTTTTCTAGAGAAGGTCTTATGGAATTAATCTCAAAGCCTTTTGGTAGTTTTTCCCCTTGGTCCAAAAGCATAGCAAGGTATTTGTCGGGGTCGTTCAAGACCAACTCTTCTACAAATGAAGCTATGTCAGGGTTTTGAGCAGTAGTGTCTAAATCGTCAGCTAGTAGTTGTCCATTTTGGTCTCTCTGTATGAATTGTTCAAAAAGTGGATTTTGAAAGGAAGTTGAAATGCTCATGGATGATTGTACGTTCAAATTTCCAAATGGGTCATCATAAATCTAGTCATTAGGATTGGTGTTGGTGTTAGTGTTGTTGTCAAAGTCTTATCCAAAGTCTACCATTTGTCTTTTCTTTCTTTGAAGTCTTGTTTCCACTATCAAGGAAATTGCTCAAATGAAGATGATGACAATGCAAGTATGACACTAGTCTATGTTTTTGTCTTTTTGTGTGATAATGGATGAAAATGCAAAGAGATGATAATGCAAGTATTCCAAAATCCAAGGTGACTAGGATGACAATGTTGACTTGGATGACAATGTTGATTAGGAAAATGACAATGTGGACCAGGAAAATTGCAAGTTCAAGGTGAAAAATGAGGACTAAGGTGATGAAATTGAACAAAGAGATAACTAATGTAAGTTTTAGGTTTAAAATGATGACTAGGATGCAAAGTATTTTTGGATTTTTAGGAATAAAGTATACAAGGTATGAACTAAAATTAATGCAATTTGGAGAAAGGGGTACCTAAGCACTCTAAGCTTAATCTTTTTTTTTTATTTTGGTTACCAAAGGACTTGTTGAAAATGACAAAGTGACAAGGTCGAGATGACTAGTGAGTTTTCCTAACTAGACTATTGAGTTGGAAATTATCACAAAAGGGACAATGACTGAAAATGCGAATGATGACTAAGTACAAGATAACCTATCTTTGAAAGCAATGATTTTGCAAATTGTGATGAGGTTAACCTAATCCAAAGTATGCAAAATGAAAACCTAAGGTCAAGCTAATGTTGAAATGATGATTATGAAGCCTATTGTATGCAACTAAAATTTGAAAGATTAATCCTTTGGTCAAGAATTCAAACTAATGGTTGAATAATGAGGACTTTGAGCAATTTCAAAGCTGATTTCTGATAGAGAACTCTTGGAAAAAGTGTTTGACATCAGGCTGACAATGTTTAGACTTAGATTCGGCTTTGTATCAGGGTTTTGTTTCTGTCAAGCAAATGCATTGTTTGAGACCTTAGATGCATCACAGTATTGCAAATGCATTTCAGTTTAAGTGAATGCAGTTCTAAAATTATCAAATGCAGTAGATTTTGGAAAATTTGGTTCTATGAAGTTCAAATGCATTGCGACACAATCATATGTGGTGTTTATGGAAGTATATGCAGTTTAACAGAGCAATTGTATCTTAGGGATTTTCAAATGAATTTTAGGACAGTAGATGCATTTCAATAGTTACATCATAGGTTGTAAAAATTGAATTTTCTGATGTATTAGGAAAATATCTAATCTGTCAAAGGTTGAATATTTTTGTGCTGAATTGTAAATGTGGTGAATACTATTTGAAAATCTAGAAAGCACTTGACAAGAACAATGTTTTAGTGTAAGAAAACACATGTAAGAAAAGCATGATCCTAATAGACCAAGGGTTTGTATACTTGGTATAGCCCACCGATATAGCCCAAATTGGTGTTGAACACTTCTCCTTCTCAAGAGAAGATAGCTTAGAAGTTCGGTGGCACTAGCTCCCCTCCACGACACTCACTTCTACGGGCACACCAACTTTGGATTCTTGGGTAGTCACTTCCCAAGAACTACTATCTCTACTCAAGGGAATCAGTAGTGAGTATCTTCAGGCATGATACTGTACCTTGTACTATACAAGCAATGGCTAAAAATGGTTGGCTTCTAAAACAATAGGTGTCTAGTAAGAGCATCTGTTCGAGTGGCCACACATGGGGTGAGAGATTAATCACCAATTAGGTGGAACTCCAGTCTGAAGAGGTTATGCTCAACAGGGTTTATGGGAGTACTAATCCATCTATGTGACACATCCGCACTCGTGGTACTTGAACTTTCCTTAAGCACCCATTTTATATCCGCGCTGGAAGTGGCTTGGCTTTAGCCTGCTACCAATTGGGTCATCTCTTAAGGTGACTTTTTCCCTTAAGGAAGGCCCATTTCTAGAAATAATAACCATTTCTCTTACACCCAGGATCACCCAAAAGTGCAAGGGGAGAGGGTACTTCGATTATTAAGTCTTAAGGGTTTACAACAAATAAAGTGGGTCTGGCTTTCTAATCACCAAGTTTTCACAAGGTGAGAGCATAATCACCTACCACTTTCAATCACAATCAAACACTTGCAAACAAAAGTTCATTTTAGTGCACCAATGGAAGTCTTCCTAAACTAAAAATCACAAATAGATAGTTTGAAATATTAGTCTTCGACAAATGTAGCTGCAAAATCACATGTTAGTAGTTTGGATGATTCTCTTTGACTCGTGAGTGCTGCAAACCCACATGTTAGTAGTTTCAACAAATGCCTTCAACCCGTGAAAATCCTAACGCCACACACTACAACTAGAAATTAACAACCAAAAAATTATATTCTAAAGGATGTAAGAAAAAAATAGAAAAGACTGAAATAATAAAAATGCAGCAATCTGAAAAGAAAATATGAATACAAAAACTAAGCAGACAAATGCATTACGATAGAGCATATGCATCACAACAGTTTATGTTAGAGTTTACCAGTCGAATGCATTGTTTTGTAGACAAATGCATCATAATAGTTCAAATGCGTCAGATTAACTATCAAATGTGTCACGGTTCTATTGGATGTGTCACTTGGGGTCACGAATGCGGTCTAATGGTTCAAATGCATTGTTGGTTTTTTCAAGTGCATCGCGATGAAGTGAATGTAATGCAGGATGCTTCAAATGCACCATTTATAAACTTGTAGCTGGAAAACAGAGACAGAAAGCCATACGAAAACAAAAAAAATGCAATAAAAGGTGTTAGGTTCACCAAATGTATCTCTGGAAATTTTATGGGTTGATAAATTATCTGCAATAAATCCAAAAATCCAAAGATATAATGAATAACAAAGGAGAAAACATGAAAAGAAAGGAAAATATGTTACCGAACATCTTCAACCTCCATGATTCACCTCCATTATACCTTCTAGCTTACTGCAAGTTGAAGTTTTCCCTCAGATTCTTTGAGCAACCTATGAAAATGTCAAGTCCTATGCAAGTGTTGAAGGGTTTTCCTATGCAAAATGATTCAAAATTCCTAAGAGAGGCTCTAAGTATGTAGTAAAATGGATGAAAATAAGAAAGCTAGAAGTTCACGTGAAAGCTTGAGAGAGAGAACATGAATTTGAAATTTCCATTTTATAAGAGAAGGCAATTTCAAATGGACAGATGAGATCGAAAGGAAAACAGACGGACCAAATTGAAAGTTGATATAGGATGGCTAAAAAAAGGTGGGGGAATCAAATTAATAACATTCATTTGACTTTTGCATGCAAAAAGGCATCTTTTAGAATTATAAATCATTTTAATTCAAAAATGGAGAATCAAATGACAATAGGAAATAAATGCCCTTCCTCTGCCAAAATAAGGAAATTTGATCATTTTTAATAAGTAATCATTTATTTATTTATTTAAAATGGTGAAAATGACATGTGGCCATAATTAAATAAATTAAAGAATTTATTTAATTAGGAGAATATTATGTAAGTTATTGATGTGTTTAAATAAATAAGCAAGATTTATTTATTTAATTAATCTAGATGAATTAGTGGACATGAATAATTAAATAAACTAGAAAATTTATTTAATTATAAAGAAACATTAGATAATTAGCGACACATTTAAGTAAATAAATAAAATTTATTTATTTAAATAATCGGGAAGAATAAAGAGACATGAATTAATTAAATAATTAAAAATTATTTAATTAATAGATGAAAATGGACTGCACAACATAATTAAATATTTTAATTATGCTAGGATGAATGTGGTGAAAAATAGAGCTTGTAGGTCTGTATCATTTCTTTAGTGTCTACAGAGGGTAGAGGGTAGAGGGCTTTAGGGTTTAGGGTTTAAGGGGTTAGGGTTGAGGGTAGAGGGTTGAGGGTTGAGGGTTAAGGGTAGATGGTAGAGGGTTTAAGGGTTTAGGGTATAGGGCTTAATGGTTTATGGTTTATTGTTTAAGCATTGAGGGTTTAGGGTAGAGGGTAGAGAGAGAGATAGAGAGGGTTGATGGTTTTAGGGTTTAGGTTAGAGGGTTAAGGGTAGAGGGTAGACAGTTTAAGGGTTAAGTGTGGAGGGTAGACAATTGAGGGTATATGGTATAGGGTTGAGGGTCGAGGGTTGGAGGTAAATGGTTTAGGATTGAGAGAGAGAGGGGGGGTTGATGGTTTAAGGGTTTTAGGGTTTAGGGTAAAGGGTTAATGGTAGAAGGTAGATGGTTTAAGGGTTTAGGGTTTAAGGGTTAAGGGTTTAAGGGTTGAGGGTGGAGTGTAGAGGGTTTAGGGTAGAGGGTTGAGAGTATAGGGTAGAGGGGAGAGGGTTAAGAGTATAGGGTGTAGGGTTGAGAGAGAGAGAGGGTGGATTGAGGGTTTAAGGGTTTAGATTTTAGGGTTTAAGAATTGAGAGTTTAAGGTAGAGGGTAGAGGGTTAAGGGTAGATGGTGTATCGTTGAGAGAGAGAGGGGGGTTGAGGGTTTAAGAGTTTTAGGGTTTACAATTTATGGTTTAAGGGTGGAGGGTGTAGAATCAAGAGAGAGAGAGAGAGAGAGGGTTGAGGGTTTAGAGAGAGAGAGATAGAGAGATTGAGAGGGTTAAGGGTTTTAGGGTTGAGGGTAGAGGGTAGAGGGTAGAGGGTAGAGGGTGTAGGGTTGAGGGAAAGAGGGGGGTTGAGGGTTTTAGGCTTTTAGGGTTTACGGTTTAATGGTAGAGGTTTTAGGGTTGAGAGAGAGAGAATTGGGTTGAGGTTTTAAGGGTTTTATGATTTAAGGGTTGAGGGTTGAGGGTAGAGGGTAGAAGGTAGAGAGAGAGAGAGATAGAGAGGGTAGAGGGTAGAGGGTAGAGGGTACATGGTTTAAGGGTTGAGGGTGGAGGGTAGAGGGTGGAGGGTAGATGGTATAGGGTAGAGGGTTAAGGGTTGGAGGTAGAGGTTTTAGGGTTGAGAGAGAGTGAGAGGGGCCCAGGGTTGATGGTTTTAGGGTTTTAGGGTTTAGGGTAGAGGCTTAAGGGTAGAGGGTAGATAGTTTAAGGGTTTAGGGTTTAAGGATTAATGGTTTAAGGGTTGAGGGTGGAGGGTATAGGGTTTATGGTAGATGGTATATGATAGAGGGTTGAGGGTTGAGGGTTGAGGGTTGAGGGTTGAGAGAAGAGGGTGTAGGGTTAGAGAAAGAGGGGGGTTGAGGGTTTAAGGGTTTATAGGTTTATAGTTTAAGGGTAGAGGGTATAAGTTTGAGAGAGAGGGAGAAGGGGCTTGAGGGTTTAAGGGTTGAGGGTAGAGGGTAGAGGGTAGAGGGTAGAGAGAGAGAGAGATAAAGAGTGTTGAGGGTTCTAGGGTAGAGGGTTAAGGGTATAGGGTAGATGGTTTAAGGTTTTTAGGGTTTAAGGGTTGAGAGTTGAGGTTTGAGGATAGAGGGTGGAGAGAGAGGGGATGGGTTGAGGGTTTTACGATTTTACAGTTTAGGGTTTACGGTTTAAGGGTAGAGGGTGTAGGGTTGAGAGAGAGAGAGATAGAAGGGGGTTGAGGGTTTAAGGGTTAAGGGTAGAGGGTAGAGGGTAGAGGGTTGAGGTTTGAGAGAAAGAGAGGTGAGGTTGAGTGTTTTAAGGTTTTAGGGTTTAGGGTTTACAATATAAGGGTAGAGGGTGTAGGGTTGAGAGAGAGAGAGACAAGGGGGGTTGATGGTTTTAGGGTTTACAATTTACAATTTAAGGGTTGAGGGTAGAGGGTTTAAGGTTTAGGGTTTTAGGGTTTTAGGGTTGAGGGTAAAGGGTAGAGGGTTGACAGAGAGAGAGAGTTGAGGGTTATAGGTTTGAGGGTTTAAGGTTTTATGGTTATATATTATGGGTAGAGGGTAGACAAATCTATGTCACTCCAAACCCTCTCGCATTATGAGGTCTTTCCCCCCACCCTAATTGGATAAATCTCTATCCCTCTCAAGTCTCAGTCCCTACCACACTATTAGGACTAATCTCTCTCACTCATATCCCCTCTCCCTCTATCTCAAGTCTCTCTCCCTTCCTATTGATATTGTGAAAGCATTTCAAAGCATTATATTTGGCACTCACCAAATTTGGCAAGCGCCAAATGTGTTTTTACCTTGAATGGTAAAATAAGAGTTCACCCCATGATTCTAGCCCAAATGCTTCTACTTTTGTTTGGTACAATGCTTAATCCAACAGAGAAATGCCTTTTTTATGCAGTTGACTCCCTGTTGTACCAATCTATGCTTGATCCATCACCTTTTTTCCACCAATTTGCATGTAGACAACATAGATGAAGACATTTTTAAGTTTCTACATCATTTTACACTATCTCAAGTAATATATTCATTTTTGGTAATATTGAAATGTTTATATTTAGTATGCTTGTTTATTTTTACAATAATCTAAATTACTTTAATGATTTTATTAATCATAACAATTGGACATATAATTCAACATTAAATTAGATGAGAGTTGCATAAAAAAGTTTAATTTTTATGACTTTGAAGAAAAAAATGAAAACCATGACATAATTTAGATGAATTCATGTTTAAACTTATATAAATGACATCAACTTAACACAAATTTTCTTATGAATTCTATTTGCATTGCTTATAGTAGTCCATTTCCAGCATGCTTAGATAAACAAATTCAACTTAACACAAGTTTTTTTGTTTTGTCTTGACAATTTATAGACCATTTGTTTGATGATTTTATTAATCTTCATTGTTACACATAGAATTGAACATTAAATTCATTATTACTAATGGTTGTGGGAAAATTTTTATTTTCAACTAATTTGGAAAACCTAAGAGCTTTCATTAATGTTAATGTGTAAGTGTCTATTTTAATTTTTTTGTGCCATAAAGAATTCACCTTCATCATTTGCTTAGATAATTTCAAGTGACTCAATACATAGTTGGTTTAATGCAAGTTTCCATTCATTCATACCATTTATCATTCTTCCTTGGTAGATTTGTGTATGAAGTTTGTTGTAGCATATAGACATGTTTGATAATTCCAAACAACTCTCTACCTTCTTTCATAAAATGCTTTGGTGTGTTCAATAAAATGCAATGTAATCAACGTTATCAATATGTTTCATAAAATGCATTACTTAATTTTTTTCTATGTGTGATTGTGAATATGCAGCATTCAATGTCATGCCAAGGAAATGACCAATGCCTCTAATATTGGAAGAACGTGCAGTAAAAAATGTAAGGAGAAGAGAATAAAAAATTGTAGCTCGTGAAGCAAAAGAATTGTAGCCCATACAACCAGAAATTCCCATGCAATCTATGAGAGATGTACAATTGGAAAAACAAAGGGCATGAATAGAAAAACTTCATGGAAGGACACAAATGGATTCCCAAGTTGGAGGCACATCATCAACCATAGGTGAAGTTCAATGCACATCTCCAGTTGAAGACACACCAACAACATGTGGTTTTCCAAGTACATCAAAAAATAGAGCTACATTTGAAGACACACCATCAACAACATTGTGTTTAAAAAGTACATCAACAAACACGCCTCTATTAGAAGCCACTCCACAAATGACATCTCAAGTTGGAGGTATAACATCGTTTACATGTCAATCTCAAGGTATGTCATCAATTGCATCTTCGATTGAAGGTACGCGATCTATCCCCAATGTTGTTGACATTCCTAATATTGACACAAATTTACATTTGAGAACTCCTAGAGTTTTGCATAGAAAACCTATATTTTTTATTGATAATGATTCTAATGTTTTGAAATGGATGCCTTATAAGATTTCAAAATGTACATGTCAAAGAGCTACATAGAGGATATGGAGTTTTTTTTTAGAAGCTAAGTGAGGGTGGAAGATGCCAACTATTTGTTAAAATGATGAGGAAACTCAAATTTAGGGCCATCATGAAGGCTCTTGGGCTGAGAGTTTCGAATGACTCAAGTGAAAATTCCATTGTAAAGAACTTGATGAGTGCATATGAGAGTGTGGGTTCTACCTCACACACGAAGGATAGTTGCACCACAAGACGTGTGATGAAAACAACACTATTAAGCAATCAAACAAGGAACAAGGTGAACCTTACAAAGACAAGTAAGTCTTTGAAAATAAGTAGATCATCTCTAATGAGAGCCAAAGGAAGGCGTGAAAGATTGGAGGAACCAAATAGCAATGAGTAATGGGAATTCTCGGGTAGAGTGCCACAAAAAGATAAAAGAATTTCTTAAGGCTTGAGATCTTTAATAGTAGATTATTGGAAGGATAACACAAGGACCTCTCCTAATCAAAGAGATGTTGTAAGAAGGAGAATTGGTAGTAAAATCCGTGAGCCACATCCAAAGCATTATTTGGATACCACTCAAACCTAATTTTTTGCTGATTTTGTACAAAAGTTTCCTGAAATTAAAATATGTCAAAGGTATTTTAAAATGCAAAAGCCTTTTTATGTCAAAATAAATCACACACGCACTACTTGTTGTTGTATCTAGTACATATTAATTTTTCTAACCATTGTGATGTTTATTGGTGTATATGTGTAGATATGCATACTGACAATGTTTTGTAGGAATGTAACATAAGGCCTCCACCCAAATCCTCAAGGAAACTCTTATCTTCCATTTTATGTGAAAGAGAGGATGGTGAAGTTTTTTACAAGTCATGTTTGGATGGCACATGTCATCATTGTGGTGGCATGCAACATTTTCCAATTTTCCAACACATGGCTAGTACACACACAATTGGAGACAAAATTATCGAATTTGGAAAATACAAGACAATGGCGTACAATCCAAAAGATGGGAAAGAAGAAAAGAACTATGAATTGGACAGTGATAAGATTCTAGTATATCAGTTTATGGGATTTTTTTGTGATCAGGTGGTCTATGAGTATGCAAGGCATACACATAGAGCTCAATGGTTGGACTCACAGTTCAAGTTATGCAAGGACACGTTTCCACTTCATAGCATCATTTCAGTTGTTGACTTCGTGGAAAACTACAAACTAAAACCACAAAAAGAGGTGCAATCACAGTACTACAAATCCACACAGGTTGTTGTATTTGTGCATATAGCATTCATTCATGCAAATAATAGTACAAAGGATAACAAGAAAGTATTGAGGGAGTATCACTTTTACATCAATGATGATCACACACATTCTACTAAGTTTATGCAAGGTTGCTTTTAGATGTTCTATGTTGATTTGGCCAGCAAGGGAATATCATTTAGTCAACATATCATAAGGTCAAATAACTGTGCATCACAATTCAAGAATTTCAGAATGTTTTTCCGGTTGAGCAAGATGCATAGGATTAGTGGTGTTCAACATATGTGGAACTTCTTAGAGGTTAGGCATGGAAAGTGGGAGCATGATGGAGCAGGTGCATGTATTAAAAGAGCCCTTGCATGAGAAGAGTTAAAGTACAAAGACAATATAAAGTTGACAGATGCAAGATCAACTGTTGAGTGGTACAATCATGCAATGGGTCCAAATAGTCAAGGTAATTATTTAGTTCATAGATTTTTTCATTTAGTAGATAATACTAACATTGCAAAATATGAGGATTGTTGTACACTAATAGGATCAAGCGAGCTAGACTCTTTTAGAAGCTCCAATGTAGGTACATGGAATATCCATACATGGAAGATGGAATGCTTTTGTTCTGCATGTACACTTCGAGCATGGAATGATTGCGAGTCAACATAGTGGGTTGATGAATGGTCTCTAAGAAGTCTAACCCCACTTGACACTTATCAGCTCTCAACGACTCTACAAATCATGTAGATACAATAATCTATTGACTTTGATCATGTATCAGACTATAAAACTAGATAATATATCTTACTTTCAGGTTTTATTTTGATGTTCATTAAATACATCTAAGAATATGAACATATCAATGCACGACATGTATATGCAGTGATTGCAGATGAAGACAATGAAGAGGGTACAAATTATTACCTGTGTCTTTGTATCGAGGCTAAAAAGAAATCGGAGGCCCCAGTTATAGATGGAGAAAACATAGAATATCCTACAGGTTCGGTGGTTGTTACTAGAACATGGCTTAGAAGGTACCTAGTTAAGAATGTTGTAGTTTGGTTGTTTGAGGACTTTGACATGCATCAGAAGATTCTTCACTACTCAAACCTTGTCGTCACCACCAATGTTCATTTGATCAAATATAAGGATAGTCCTGCGAACAAGAACTTGTGGAAAGTGTGTGAGTCCGATCATGAGGCAATACTTGACATGATAAAGAGTAGAGCATACCTAGATGGTTCCTTGGATTGCTTGGTAAGTATGCACATTGAATTTGTAAAGTCATGTTATTGATCATTGCTTTATTTCAAGTATTTAAGTTTGATTGTATAAGGGTTTGAAAAATTGCATTAATATAGATATGTAAAATGATTGGAGTGATGGCA